>PVJA010016405.1:0-10965 GCA_004027025.1 Myocastor coypus | reverse complement strand
ATAAATAAACCTTTCCTTCCTTCATTTTGAGTGTTGGGTATTTGTTCCAGCAACGAGCAAAAGGTAACTAAGACAACCGCTCTCGTTGTTTCAAGTCAATAGTACCTTGAATTTTTAAAATAAACATTTAACTACTGTAGGACAGTCCTTCAGCTTTTCCACTGGGCTTGTATGTTTACACATGTTCCACTTTATGAATTCTTCTGTCTCTTACATTGTTCAGTCTAAAAGTCTTTTTCCTCTGGTGCCCTCACTAGCAGAATTCTGGAGGCATTTGCAGGCAACACCTTGGAGTTAAGCTCTCACAGTACTTGAAAGAACACAGAAAAATGGCCCAGAAGCATTTCTCTTCTTCTGACGGCAGCAGTAGAGCATGTAACATGTGCTCCAGGGTAGGATGCCTGGGACACAACCCCTGTAGACATCCCCTGCAGACATGTCTGTCTCAGACATTCCACCTATGTGGGGTTACATAAGAGTAGTAGGAGGTCTGCATATCCCTGGTGCTATGAGACAGAGCCATATCCAAAAGTTAAAGGTAGGTCCCTCGCTCTAACTCCTTTTCTCTTAATTATGGAAGCACCTCATGCCTTCTGCATATTCCTCTGCTTGAAACACTTAGGATATTTCTGTGTTGTTGTCTGAAAGTCTTCTTAGGAAACAAAGAAATTCTAGTTTTTGATGTAAGACAATCATGAACATAAAGCTTGACTTTCTATTTCATGGTAAAGATACATTATCCCAAAGACAAACACTCCTAAGCTTTGTCCTGTCTACTGAGCTGGATATAAGGCCATCTTCTGGCAGATGCAGTACAGTCTCATTCATGAAGTTTTCTATTCAAGTACCAACAACTATGGTTTCTGTTCTAGTTATTCTTAGGCAAGGATAAATTCAAGAATGTAACAACTGTAACTTTCTATTTCTGTACTACCTAAAACATATAACTGGAAGAAGGGTATGAGTTCCTAAATGAAAACAAAGGTTTCTTTCTAGAAAAAATAGTGAAAGATTTTAAAGAAGCAAATAAGATGTGCACTCCATCAAACTGCCTAAAATAAAAGTAAACTTGATCTCATTTATTGCTCACAAACAAATAAAAAGATCTAATTGGTAAAAGAAATGACCCATAAAAAAATTAGAAGACAACCTCAGTGACTTGTTAGAGAAAATATTTTCAAAATATGATACCAAAGGCAAATCCATATTTAAGATAGGGTTTTAAAATCTTTTCAATGTAGAGGTTTTAAAATAAAACTTTCAAATTGGAAATAATACCTACCATCTGGATTTTTAAATTGCATTGTTTTATAATTATTTTATCCTTCTCTGCGTATTTCATTCTAACATTCCAGAGTAAACTGAAAATGTCAAGACAGATCACTTCTAAGTGCTTCAGTTTGGATCTCCAAAAACACAGAATATAATTGTTATGGCTTGTGTCTGGATATCCTCCTTCACCCTCTGCCTCATGAGGTCACAGGGGTGCCTTTTCAGAGACGGTTAGATCTAGAGTGTATGACTGATTCATAGTCCAATGCAAGAATTCAGGTGTTAGGATCAAGCGTAGGTAATTACCAAATAATGCCACTAACTGGCTTGGCATTGCCCTAATCCAGATGGCCTCGATACAATATAAGGGGCAAAAGGAGGAGTGGCTTCTCCTTTGTTGTGCTACCTTTTTCCTCTTCTATGCTTGTCTGCCATGCCATCCTGCCTTGGAGCCATCTGATTATTCACTGAAACCTTGATAAGCGGTGAGCTAAATAAACTTTTCCCTTTTTAACTTTGGACAACAAGTATTTTGTCTTAGCAATGAGAGAAAATAACTAAGATAATACTCTTACAAGTCCACAGTGCCTTTGGCACCTAACAAAATGACATAACTCCAAAACATCTTCCTAGTACCCAGCCAATTTTCAAATTTATTTTTTGAAACAACAAAAAGAACGTTTTTACCTGTTTCTGTTCAGTTAAGGGTTGAGCATTCCATTTATTGTTATCTCTCTTGAACTCTTTGAGATTGAGAACAGTCCCCTCTGCTCCCACTTCTTTTTTCCAGAGCTGTGACTTTTCTAAACTCAGATCAATTTTCTCATAAAAATTCCCAAGACATTAACTTTTCTAAGCTTAGATCTGTTTTATTATTAAAAAAAAAAAAAAACATACTCTGTGCAGATTGCTTCTTTATACTGTTACTTAATGCAATTTAAAGACACTAGATTCAGTTTTAAAAAAAAGAAAAAGAAAAAGAATCGAGGTAGATTTCCAGAACTTTTCAAAGAAACTTTCTATGACAATGGGAATGGTTTGCAATTATAGTGTTCATTATGATAGCTAATAGTCTTGTAGAGCTATGCAGTACTTGAGGTACAGGTAATGTGGCCAAAGAACTAAATTTTAATTGAATTCTAATTCATTAGTTTAAAACTTAAATAGCTGCATATGTCCAGTGCCTACTGAATCACTTGTGTATTGTAAAGGTGAATACAAAGTGCTGACATTCTGCCTGTACAGAGTAGATAGTTGCTTTCCAAAAATATTTTTTGCTTTTTTTTTTCTTTTAAAGAGACAAAAACAAAACAAGATATTAGGAAGACAATAACGGTTGATGCACAATATGTTACTATCTTTAGTTACTCAAAGTACAAGAAATCAGCATTTAATTGTTCAAAAATATTAGCACAAATGTTCCTTCTCAATGAACTGATAGAAATCAGTAGTATAACTATTATATATATGTATATATATATATATGCTTTCTTGCTTTCCCCTCTCTTCTCCATTCTCCTGTTCCAGTTTCTCATTCCTTTTGAATAGTTTCTTCCTATTTTACAATATTTATTGTACCTTTTGGATCTGATTTGCTCTCTCAGCTTCTCTTGTATTCCAGAGAGATATCATGATGTTTACACTTGTGAGCCTGGCTTATTTCACTTATGAGTGTGGTCTTGAGTTGCATCCATTTAACCATAAAAGTCTCAAATTCAGTCTTTTTGATGTCAAAGTAGTACTCCATTGGATAAAAAGACCACATCTTTTTCATCTGTTCCTCAGTGGATGGGCATTTGTGTTGTTTCTAAGACTTGGCTATTAGAAATTGTGCTACTATAAACATGGGTGCACATGCATCACTGTGATGCGATGTCTTTAATTCTTCCAGGAACATATCCAAAAAAGGGGACTATATCATCAAATGAGACCTCCAATCCTACTTTTCTGAAGAACTTCCATACTAATTCCTCAGTGACTGTACCTGTTTACACTCCCACCAACAGTGAAGAAGGGTTCCTTTTTCCCCGCCAACATTTGTTGTTGGTTGATTCTTGATAATAGCAATACTTTCAGGAGTGAGATGGAATCTCAGTGTTACTTTAGTTTGAATCTCTTGAATGACCACTGATGCTGAATATTTTTTTATGTTTATTTGTCATTTACATTTCATCTGAGTAGTGTATATTGATCCCAGATGCCCATTTTTAGATTGGGTCTTTTTAAATTTGAGATCTACTGGGAAAACCCACTTGGACCCCTCTTTTGTCCCTCTCTCAGACAGAAGCTTTCTTTCCTCCAACAAATATATTCTGTTCCTAACCTCAAAAATAAATAAACAAATAAATTTGAAAGGTCAGAAGTTTTTGAGTTCTCTATCAGTTCTTGATATGAATCCTTCATCTGAAGAATAGCTGTAAAACATTTTTCCCCACACTATTGGCTGTCTCTTCACTTTCTTCACTTTGTTAGTGATTTCTGCTGCTGTGCAAAACTTTACAATAAGGTGAGGTCACTAGGGCCAGTGAGTTTGCTGAGAAGACTAAGAGCCTGGTTTGACAGGCAAAGGGTCCAGGGTTCGATCTTCAGTCCCACATGCTGCACCATCCCATCCCCATGATGTACTAGCATGGTGGTGCATACTTGTGATCCCAGTGCTGGGGAGCCTGAAAACAGGAGGATCCCTGTGAGTCTGAGCTGTGTAGTGAGACCCTGTACCAAGTATGAAGAAGAAGAAGAAGAAGAAGAAGAAGAAGAAGAAGAAGAAGAAGAAGAAGAAGAAGAAGAAGAAGAAGAAGAAGAAGAAGAAGGCGGAAGAGGAGGAGGATGAGGAGAAGGAGGAGGGAAGTGGAGGGATGAGGGGGAGGGAGGAAGGGGAAGAAGGAGGAGAACCTAGTTGATTCTTTGTGACAGTTCCTGTTCAGTTTGGATTTTGTTCACAAAGTCCTTGCCTACACCAATATTTTAAAGAGTTTCACCTATTATATCCTCAGCATATTTAATGTTTCTGTTTTAATATTTAGATCTTTGATCTATTTCAGATTTAGTTTAGCATTGGTGAAAGATATGGATCCAGTTTCAGTCCTCAGCCTATGCACATCTAATTTGTCCAGGACTATTTATTAAAGAGGACAATTTTCTTCCAGTGAATATCTTTGGCACCTTTATCAAAGATAAGTTTCCTGGATATGTCTGGATTCCTTTCTGCATTTTCTAATCTGTTCCACTGATCTTTAGGTCTGAACTTTTTTCCAGTACCAGCCTGTTTTCACATGGTGGTTTCTTAGTATAATTTCAAGCTAGGGATTGAGATGTTCCCTGCCTTACCATTGTTGTAAAGGATTGCTTTTGCTATCCTGGATCTCTTCTGGTTCCAAATGAATTCGAGGATTGTTTTCCTTTTGCTATGAGATATAGTACTTGAATTTTGATCAAAATTGCGTTAAATATGTATAATAGTCTTGAAAGTATGGCCTTTTACACTATATTGGTTTCTTGCCACCCAAAAATGAGAAATAGCTTTCCATGTTTTGACATCCACTTCAGTCTCCTTTTTCAGAGTATTCCAACTTTACATGCTTCATTAGAGTGACTAATTGGCATTTCATTTTTTTGGATGCTATTGTGAAAGCTTGTCTTTCCCCAACTTATCTCTGAGTGAGTTTGTTATTCATGTACAGGAAGCCAAAAATATTTTAAAGAAAGTGGGCCATAAAATATATTATCGTGTAGATTCCAAATAACACGTATATTTGACCTTAACATTTTTCAACAGCAGAGAAGGAAAGATCATTTATTTACTTCAACAATCCTCCTGACCAGCACTGATATCTATCATTATCTAGGTGTGTGACCCATGAAACAAGTTTTGTAAGTAGTGCACTTATTCTGCTAAAATATTAATTATAACCCTTAAGCCATATATATGGCTATAATTCATATTTTATTAAATACACATCTTTTTTCTTGGTCCTTTATTTCTCTTTTTTATTAACTTTATGAAAAATAAATAACTATATAGCACATTAAAAATTGTAGACAAATACTGAAATGTGAAAGATATAAAATGGAGACAAAATCAATTTTAGAGAAACATTTCTGAAATGGATATATAACATGACATTAATAACAGATTGCAGATTCTAAATAAATTATTTTCAAACTTAAGTGAATATAACAATAAAAAGTGTTTAAAGTAAAAATGAAGAAGAAATAATTTACAGATCTGTCATATAATAATTCACTCTATGCCAAAATTGACAAACTTATATTCACGTAATTAGAATTCTCAAAGTAGAAAATGGTAGGCAAAGATTTAAAATTTCAGCCGGCTGTAGTGGCTCACACCTGTAATCCCAGCACTAGGGAAGCTGAGGCAGGAGGATTGGTGTGAGTTTGAGACCAGCCTGGGCTACAAAAGTGAGCTCAAGGCCAGCCTCAACTGCATAGCGAGACCCTGTCTCAAAAAGACAAAAAAAAAAAAAGATTTAAAATTTCTAAATTTAGTTGAAATTATAGCATATTTCCAAGAAAAATCAACCTTTTGCACAGAAAATATGAATAAAATCATGCCAAGATACAAAAAAAGTGAAACTTTCTGAAACCAATTGTAAAAAAAAAAAAAAAAAAAAAAAAAAAAAAAAAAAAAAAAAAAAAAAAAAAAAAAAAAAAAAAAAAAAAAAAAAAGTTAAAGCATATACACAAAACAAAAATGTTATCTATGGAGGAACAAAATTAGATAGCATCTTATTCCACATTAGGGAAAAAAAGCAAGTGGATACAAAACTAGACTAATTAATTCAAAGGACTGAAAGAAAAAATCTATTTTCATTGAATTTTATACTTAGCAATCAATCATACCTTTGAAAACTAAAAGTTTTTCTAGAAATATTGCAGTATCTCCAGACCTAGCATATAGAAAGTAACAAAGACCAGAAGGCAAGAAAAGTTGCTATATGGTCCTGGATATAGAATAAAGAGCTCTCAAAATGGTAGTTATGCAGGACTATGTAAAATATAATTATGTTGTATGAATCCATTTAAAAGGTCATTGAAGATTTCTATAAAACAGTTATCAATGTTATGTCAGGTTTATATATACATGTGTGTGTGTGTGTGTGTAAAAGACAAAGAAGAACTAATATAAAGTCAGTAGAAAATGGAAATATACCATTTAAAGTTCCTAAGACTAGGAGAAAATATCATACCATGTCTTATAAGTTGACTGTAAGTCAAAGATACAGTATGAATCAGAAAACAAAATTATAAGCATAACTCAGAAAATTAATAAAATATTAATTAATAAATTAAATATTTCAAAACAATATTCCAAAATTTAAAATCAAATTGTGAGTCCAGCTTAGAGGCCAGCATATTGTGTATCATATGTATGAATCTGTAATCTATTCAGAGTACTCTCATAGTATTTGAATTGGTTAACATATACAAAAATATCAACTAAGAAAAAGTTTCAATGGTAGTAAAACATTACTAAGAATAAAACATAACATAAAGACTAGAATCCCAAGTTTATGACCAGCACTTTTAACAGTTTGGGGATAGGATATTACACAAAGTTCTAGTATATCATGGATGTGAACAGTGTCCATGACACTTACTGGTGGCCAGGTGTCACCTGTGGGACTAAGCTACTGCTATTTCCTTGATATCCACTCTATAAACCTAGACAGAATCATGACCCATAGGGTGCAGAAGTCCATTTGTAGAATATGCTGATGGAAATATTTTGCTGCTGTATACAAAAGAGTAATTGAATGACTGCTTTTGTATACCTCTTTCTCTCCTGTGTTTAATTATTTGCCCTATTTGATGGGTTCTTTCCATTCTCCTTCATGGAATTGTGGTCATTTTGATTCCTCTCTAGAATATCTTTCAGTAATCTGTGTAGGGTTGGTTTTGTCATCATAAAGTTCTTTAGTTGTTCTTTGTCATGGAAATATTTGACTTCTTCATTATAGTTGAGACAGAGTTTTGCAGGGTATATCAGTCTGGTTGGAATTTGTTTTCTTGCAAGACTTTTAGTACTTTGCTTCATGCCCTTCTTGATTTGATGGTTTGTGAAGAGAAATCTGCCATTATTCTGAAGGGATTTTCCTTTAAATGTGAGATGTTTGTTTTCTCTAGTGGCTTTTAGTATTTTGTTCCTGTGCTTAATTTCTTGAATCTTGATTATTATATGTCTGGGAGTGGTTTTAGTTGGGTTGATGTTATTTGGAGTTCTATATGCTTCAGTTAGTTGAATGTCAGATTATTTCCCCATATTTGGGAAGTTTTTTGCTATACTTCCACCCATATTCTTTTTATATCATTTGTATTGACTCCTTCTTTCTCATTGATGTCTATTAGTCTTACGCTGTTCATCTTTCCATCATCTTGCAGATGTTGAATTATTTTTTTTCTTATATCCTAGTTGTTTTTAAAAGATCTTTTCTTACATTTTCACCAGCTGCAATGGTGTCTTCAAGGCTGAAACTCTATTTTCACTTTCATTGAAATGGTTTTAATTTCCTGTATAGCACTTTGAAAATACTCCATGCATTTCAATTCTTTCTCATATTGCTCATTCAAGGACTCCATCGTTTTCCTATTCGCCTCTACTTTTTAATCAGTGTCTTCTTTAGAAGCACTTAGTGCTTCTTCATTATAGTTATTATTTCTTTTTTTACTTCAGAAATTATTTCTGATCTGATTTCCTCTATACCTTTCTGCAGTTGTATCTTTACTTTAGTGCTGTTATTTCATAGATTTCTGGTGTGGGATTTCCACTTTCTTCCATGCTATTCTCTCCTGCACTTGTTCTCGGTGGGCTTAGGGCCTAAAAATGCATTTTGCTCCTTCTCTTCATCATTTTGATAGTGCTGTCTTCTGACTGTTAGTGTAGAGCTTTAGTAAACTTCTTACCTTAGCACCAGGTCTGGATATCTACCAAGTTCAAACTCAGCCAGCTGGGTGTGGCTTGGGTCTGGCTGATATGCTCCACTTCTTCCTGCTCTAGCCCTTGGAGGTGAACCTGCTATGCCAATCTGGCAAGATGTTCTGCTCCTGGATCATCTGGATGGATCTTGCCTCTAGACTCTCTGTAGAGAGTTCTGCCACAGGATTCCACACCGGGAATGTCTGATGGATAAAGTTGCACTCACATGCTGGACCTGGGTGCTGGATCAAATCTGTAATACACATCTTCTATGTGTTCACTTTTCTCTAAATTTCTTTGTTGTTACCTGCCGTTTGGTTTACTTAAAAACATGCTAAGCAATGAGATTCAATGTTGGAATTTTTTTTACCAACTGAGAGAGAGGACTCTCTTTTTCTGTGTGTCTTAAAGAAAAAAATATGAGCCTGCTGGGTAGAGAGTGTAACATACAGACCCAAAGAGAATGGAGCTCCATTCTGCAGATCCCTGTATCCAGTCATGCCTTCAGCCAACGGTGCTGACTAAAGAGGATGGCGCTGGTACTTGTTACTTGCTGAGACAGTAGTACACTTTGTGTGTTTACTAAGCTAAGTTGAATCATATTTCTGCCTTGTACTTTAGAGTACTATGAAAATGCAACAAATAGGAATCAGACAAACTGGAATTAATATATCTCAGATAATCTTTCCACATGCAGAACACTGCTTTCCTCTTTGGCTTGTCATGGGAAACTAAATTAGATGGTACTATGTTCTACATGTTACAAGTCCCCTGCACATGCTGGTTCCTTGTCTGAACTTCCACTGAGATCTGTGTTAATATGACATCTTTCAGTCCTCAAAAACTATTTTCCTTTTTTGTTGTTCATGTAAAAGCTTATTTGTACCCATATGTAATGTGAGGCCACCCTGGACCTGACTATAAAAGGTGGAACATTTCCAACAAGTGGTAGTGAGATGCTGCCCATGGTATTTCATAAGAGAACCACTTTAAGGAGCATTATTTCTGTTTGGGTCATGAACCTAAAAGGGTGATTGAATTTGTGTTGCTCTGTCTGCTTTCTATTCCTTTTTGATTCCTGACATCAGTATCCTGGTGATTATTCCACACATGCTCTAGTCACATGGCAAATGGCTTTGCCTTCTCAAACATAACATATGCAGAATCTTTTTCATTGGCACTGAAGACTTACTTTTCTGATCATACTGGATTTAAGTTAAGTAGCTTATTAATCAGGCTGAATATAATTAGTGAATCATTTACAGAACTACCTAGACCAACAACTGACACAGTGAAAACTAAGTAAGCACACTTCTGCCCATCTAAATCCCTGTATTAATACAGGTGCGCAGATTATAAAATTCAAATGCCAAAAAAGAAAAATTAAAATACACTTTTAAGAAAATATCCCCAGACTAAAGGATTAGAAATATATTTAAGTTAAATTTAGAATTCAGGGAAAGCAATCCTATGGCTTACCTTCTTCCTCTCTTTCTTTCTTCAACTAAGCATGTAAGCTGAACAAATTAAAGTCTCCAAGATATTTAAACAGTTCAGTCTATGTTAGTATGCTAGGGTTCACTATAAAATACAGTTGTACTCTCATTGTCAAATTACTTCAATAACTGCTTAATCACAATGGAAAATCTCTAGCAAAAGTGTGAATGTCCTGCTTACCTATTAATTTGGTTCCTTATCTATAATTATTCAATTGCCTTTCCCAGAGCCTCATCATTTCTGACACAAAGCATCACAGTCATGAAACAATCTTCCCAATCTATGCGACAAATAATTCCTCTATATTGTGTAATAATCCGCCTAAAACAATCCTATATACCTTTAACATTTTCATTCATTGTTATAAAAGTTTACCATAGTGTATTTCAAATTGTTCCAAAATTAAGAAAAGCAATATATTTGTAAGGGTGGGCATCTCCTACTACTTCATATGCTTCTAAAGTAGGAGGACTAGGATGGAGGGCCTTACTAGGGGCTGAACTCATGGCCTTGTGCATGCGGAGCACACACCTACTTGCCACTGAGCTCCCTCCCAACCCAGCAGTGGGAATTTTGTTGCTATTTTGTCTTAGCATGACGCTTATTGTTATTTTCAGCAAACACTGTAAAAATTTCCCACACTACACCACCACACTTCCACACATCTTTGGCAAGGTGAAACTTTAAAGCATTAATTATACAGTCTCCCTCATCCCCACCAAGGCTCTCCTTCTCAGTTCAAGCTGTTTTGCCTAAAGGTTTGATATTTATAAAAGAAAGAGGTAGAGAATATGTTTAAAACAGGAATACATAGAAATTTCTATGATAGTCTTTCTTAGGCCCAATGTTAAAATTCTCTGTACTAGGCACTGGCAAGATCTGAAATGAGAAAAACAATGAAGTGAGTGGCCCCTACATCTTATTCCCTTCCAAGATCTTGTCCTTGATAGGTTTAGAATCTTTAAATAAAAGGAGACTTGTGGCCTACTTTCTATCTAGGCATCCAGGAAGTAGCTTCTCCACAAAGCCCTGATGTTTATGTAGTTTTGTGCTGGATACTGTACATTGATTCTCACCCTTCTGCTCTTTCCATTGAATCAAAGGAACTAGAAAACTAGACATGCATTGCCTTGTCTCCCTTGTTTTTTTAGATTCTAGTTCAGGACCTATACAAGATTAAAGGAAAAATCTGGGACACTGAACAGCCACATACAAAGGAATTCAGTCGAAGCTCTACTTCACACCAAATGAAAAAAAAAAAA
>PVJA010016404.1:0-43505 GCA_004027025.1 Myocastor coypus | reverse complement strand
TTTTTTTTTTTTTTTTTTTTTTTTGAGACAGGGTCTCGCTATGCAGTTCAGGCTGGCCTTGAGCTCACTTTTGCAGCCCAGGCTGGTCTGCTCTTGAGGGTGCTGAGCTGGGATGGAATCTGGGCATGGTGGCATGTGCCTGTAATCCCAGCACTTGGGAGGTACAAGGAGGAGGATCACTATGAGTCAGTAGTGAGACCCTGTACAAAAAAAAATAGAAAAAGATAAAAATAGCTTTAGGGATGGCAAGATAGTTAAACCGTCTAAAGCACCTCCTTAGGCAAGCTTAGGCAACCACGGGGACCATGGTTTGCTCCCCAGCACCACATGCTGCACCAGCCCCACCCCCAGTGCAGGCTGAGCCAGATGTAACATAAATAAATAAATAAATAAATAAATAAATAAATAAATAAAGTTATTAAAAAAAAAAAAAAAACTCCTAGAAATGCCTGGACCACACTCTGGGAATCTTTGACATAAATCATTCCATAGAGCTAATCTGACATAGATTAGCTCAGCATGGCTAATGTCCTGGAGATAAGCAGGGAAACAAAGAAACATGAGGATATAGAGTGTGGCCCAGAGCTTGCTCTGGAGCAGGAACTTCACACACAGTTTGCTCTAGGTTTTGTACTTCATCTGAATGACAACTGGTGATTACCAAAGTTTGGAAGCAAAGGAGGAAGAGAACTACTAGAGGCATTCTAGACAAGAAAAATATTTCATGTAATGTACTGTAATGGCTCTCCATCTGGGTAAAATTTGCTATGAAATTACTATTTATAAGCTTGTAATTATAAATAATGTAAATATGCATAAGCACAAATAAATACATATATTTATATAAAAAATAAAAAGTTTGGCTCCATTACTTGTGTTTCCTTAGAAAAGTTGTGTAACTTTCCTGTCTCTAGGTGTACTTCCTGCAAATGCTAAGAACTAAAGTATTTACTTATCAGATTGTTGTTTATTTTTTCAATCAGAAACATTTTTTTTATTTTTAAAGGGAATAAAATGGTTGAAAAGTAGACACCATTAGAAACCATATAGAATTTCACTCAATAAGAATTAATAGGAATTCTATAATGGTTCTTATGTGGTATAATGTTGACTTCAAATTAGTTGTTTAAATTACCAGATAAAAACATGCAATAGTGGTCTAAAAAGTAAAAAAGGAAAGAAAAAAATTTAAGCATTAACTGTTTCTTTCAGCAGACCAGTAGAAATTAACAATATGTACAATTATCCAAGCAATCCTGAGTACAGACATGCACATTTTATTTTTCTTCCTTTTTTCTATCTTTTGTCCCTTTCCTCATCTCACTTGTTCCTTCCCTTTGAACAATTTCTTTCCCTTTCACAGTATCTATCGTACCTTCCAGATCCTGTTTACTCTTTCGGGCTCTTATAGCAAGACAGTGCATGTTTACACATTGTTATTATCTGTGTCCGTTGTCCCTCAAAAGCCTCATGCTGTCATGTGGCAGGGACTTCTAGAGTTTGAGATTAACTGATGATACACTGGGATTATGAGTGATCCTAGGATGGGATTATGAATCTGAGTATTGCTGGGATTATGGATGTGGCCTGAGGTGATTAACCTGAGGCAGAGAGCCTGACTATAATATAAGAGAGACATAGAGACAGACTTCTTTCTCTGTTGTTGTTGTTGGCCAGTTGCTGTTATGGGACTGTTGCCATTGTTGCTGTTCCTCCAGCGTGAACTGCTGTTCTCTGCCATGTGCCCCTCTGCCTTGGGGCCAGCTGAATGTGGACTGAAACCTCCAGTAACTGTGAGCTAAATAAATCTTTCCTTTCTTCATTTTGAGTGTCTGGTATTTGTCCCAGTATTGAGAAAAGAGCAACTGAGATATGCATGCAGGTCTGATTTATTTATGAATATGGTCTCTAGTGGTATCCATTTACCTACAAAAACCTCCAGTTCAACACTGTTGGTCATTTGAGACATATAAACTAAACCAACACTGAGATTCTCTCTCACAGCAGAAAGAAAGTCTACCATTAAGAACACAATGAATAACAAATGCTGGTGGGTCTCTGTGGAAAAAGGAATACTTCTTCTCTGTTGGTGAGAGTGCAGACTGGTACAACCACTATGGAAATCAGTGCCATTTCTCAAAAAAGCTAGTATTGCAGGTTCCATTTGACACAGCTGTTCCCATTTTGAATATTTTTCCAGGAGAACTGAAAACATCATACCAATGTGATATATGTGCACCCATGTTTATAGCAGCACAATTTGTTATAGCTAAATCTTGGAAACAACCCAAATGCCCATCAGCTGAGGAATACATTGAAAAAGATGTGATATTTTTATATAATGGAGTATTGTTCAGCTATAAAAAGACAAACTTGAAGCATGTCATTATTTAAAGTAAGTTAATATGTATAGAACTCTGTTTGGCATGTTGGCACATTCTTATTATTACCATTACTATTATTATAATTACTATTATCATCTGGTGTTGCTCTTATGATGCCACTGAAGTTCACTAAGCTCAACAATGAATTTCAGATCTTCCAAATGCATAGATCCTTCTTCTTATAGTCCCTTTTGCATTTAACACTTCTTAGAAATCTATTTCTTTGGTTTCTATATTCTGTCATCCCTGGATTCTGTTCACTTGTTCCTGGTGGTTTAAGTTCTAGATCCACTTTGTGAGTTCTTCTCACATGCCCTGTTCCTTGTGGATCTGCCCATATGCATTCTTGCACTTTAGACTCTGTAAAGTAGAATTCAACCTCAAGGTCTTATCTACTAACCATGGAGCCTGCATAGTTTAATTTATTCATTTAACCAAGACATCTCTGCTGATCTTTGGCTACGAATTCAACTTTTCAAAACTGCTACTCCATATTCCAGCACTACCCACAAAGTGATGTTAACTTTTTTATTGTAAATTCATCTTATTTTCTTAGTTCCTTAGTTGTTTGAACCACCACCAGTCTCTAGCTACAAACTAGAAGCCAAGAAAATCAATTTTCTTCTTTTATCATTAAAACTCATGAATAAGAAGTTACCATAGCACCCAGTACACTGAAAGCTTAACCGTGATCACATTCATTGGATTTTTAAAATGCATTTCTTCTTTTCATCCCATGACTACAGTTTTAACTCCTACTTGTATGATTCTTTGGCTAGATCATGTCGATCACCATTTTTCATCTCTCATTTTGCCCTGGAAAACTCACCTCTGTGAGTCTGTTGGCACAACTGTGCCTGGTATGAGGGGCTGTAAACTCAGTGACCAAGTTCCAAGAAAGCCCTGTGGGTGAGTGGAACCATCTAGCATAAGAAAGGAAATACTGTCCCTTCTATTTTTCTTGAAGCGCATGTACTTTCTTGGAGACATAACGCATTCTTTAGCCTCCACTTTCCCACTTTGGGTACAGACATAAGCACAGAGAACTATTTCATTAGTACAAGAAAAATGTGGCATAATCTTGATAATAAATGGCTATGTCAGTTGTGCTTAGTGTTGGGAAGAAGCTAGAAAGTCATAAGATTATGGCCTAGAAAGCTGTATCCAGTCCAAATGGGCCATCATGCCTCAACCATAGTAAGTAGAGGCCACATGTGACGTGGGCTTTTGAATGTTGGATTTTTTTTTTGATAGATGACATCTTATTTCTTTTCAAAATAGGAACAGCATTAAAAATTCAATATATAAACCAAACATCACACGGGTAAGCTAGATGTTTTTCATTTAGGTCATCAATTTATAATTTCTTTCTAAAACATAAATGTGGTCATATAACTATATATTCAAAGTCATTACAGTATCTCTTTCTGTATACAACACTGCCTAAGATTCTGAACACAATAACTACAACTTCCTGTGTTCTGGTCCTCATGTCTTTCCCTTTGTCTCTTAAGTCTAAAGAAATCATTCAATTCTCAGTTTGTGCTCTGGAAATGATGAAAGAAGTCTCATTTCATATGTACATAAGCCACTATATTATCTATGAACTATTCATTATAGCACTCTTCTAATGGTAGTGTTATGTTTTGCATTTAAATTGACCTTACATTTCATAGGTTAAGAATTGGGGCTTTTGTAAGGTGACTGGATCATGGGGTTTCTGTAGTCATCAGTGGATGGGTCCATTGTTTAATTCATAGTTAAGCATACCATTAGGCGATGGGGACTTATTGGAAGAGCTGTTTGTGGGGTCCAGGCCTGTAGAGGGTACATCTTCCTCCTTAGCTCTTCTCTTTGTTATCTGCTTCCTGGTTGTATGACTTGAACAGGTGTCCTTCACATGTTCTTCTCTGCATTGGAGTGAATCACTGAGTCAAATAAATAGCTCCTCTCTTTAATTATGGGTGTTGGGTGTTTTATCCAAATGATGAGACAGGTAGCACTGATAAGTCTCCCTTTGCCTAACTGCTGTTCCACCTTGCTACATCTTTGCCTCTCAGTGTATTCCTCCCACAGAATACCTTGCATGAGTCTTCTCTGTGGCTCATTCTTTCCTGTATTTCCTTCACTATGTTGTGGACATGGGGCTGGCTGTCTTTGCCACAATAATCTCTAAGCCCTTGATGGTAAACACCTGTCACACTGATTACTTAGTATTGAGCCCATCTTGGTCATCCTAGTAGGGTCACAGAGTAAGTGGCCAAGAAAGTTGTTGTTGTCACTATTTGAATGACATGAATGAAAGCCAAGTACAGTAACAAGGAACTCAGCTTCTTATATGACTGAGTGACTGCTTCTCATGTAATTATCAAAGGCTTTTAGACTGAATAAAAGCTCACACAACCATCCTAATCTTGTTTTTTTTTCTTCTTTATATCAGGCCTATAAAAGCTCTACTCCAATTTTATAGCAGAATATAAAAACTTGAGCTGTTCCTCAGGTTATACAATTACAGAAAACTTACTGCCTTTCATCTGGACTTTCCCTTTCATAATATTAGAGCCACTTGCAATGCAGTTCAAAGTTTCAGGGGGTAGAATTTAGCAGGTCTACGACTTTAAATCAGGAAAAGTTGCATCTTTCCTTTCTCTAATCTTTAAGTGAAGTTTAGCATCTCCTTCAAATTGTATAGGAATGCAAGAAGGCACATTAGAATGCACAATAGCTATGACTGTCAAAAATAGAAATCATAATGATTTTCATATAATGATAGTCATACATTTATTGAAATATTGTTTATGTTCATCATTTTAAGTCTATGGTTGCTGTTAGACTTACTGATGGGTCTTGTTATTTACTGTATTAATAAAGGAGTAGACACACATTATTGTCTCATAAATTTATATATAAAATATTTTGAACACTGAATTTAAATATAATTGATTTTCTTCATTCCTTATGTGTTATGTTTTTGAAAACATTATTCTGAGATGGGGTTTATGGGCCTTACAATAATACTGTGAAGGGCTCCACAGAGAAAATAGCTTAAGCAGCCCCGAGACTTCCTTCTTCTCTGGTCACTTCTCCATAAATGCACCCCAGGGACAGTGATGTCTACTACATACCCATGATTCACAACTTCTGCAATCACGCTTCAGCTCCACTCCTTCATAACCCTGAACATGTGCCTTGGGCAAATCATATATGTACCTATTTTGCCCCACCTGTGCCTATCCTGTAGGACTGTTGTAAGAATAAGACAAGTAATATATATAAAATGATTAGATCCATACCTGGCAAGTTGCCTTACATAGGTTGATTCTTTTGGTTGCTCTTTATAGAATTTTTTTTCATGGAAGAATATAGCTTCTGAATTCTTCTCAATACTACATTACAATTGCTCCTAACAATTGACCAATGTTGACTTGGCTAATAGAAATACTTTGCAAGTCTTTTCAGTAACAGAGCTTGGACATGCCTCTCCATGATTCTGAGTTATAGCTCTCTCTGGAAGTGTGGATGCCATTTTAAAACTTTTCCACCAGAAGAGAAGCTTAATGATATTATTCCCTATAGCACAGGTACTTGAGCTAAACATCACTATATTTCTGAATATCACATACCTTAGACATAACATGAATCAGGTATTTTATATCAATTATTAATATTATAAACTTTTAATACCTATAGAATGTGGAAAACAATTGTGCATTGTTACACAGAGATTTAGGAACTTAATCATCTATAAAATTGTAGTGGTACACTTCTATGGACTTTTCTTTCTGTCTCATAGTCTCTTTTATTACCTTTACTCTTTCTTTATTTCTTTTTTATTTTTAAGCAAACATTTTCTTGAGAGTATAGCAATAATCAATATGACATTAGAAGTAGTGCCTAATTAGAAGACCAGAGTGATAGGTATTCCAAGCATGGTTTTAGTATTACACATTGCTATCCTCAGTGTATTTGCTTAGTTCATAGTTATCAGTATATGTAGTTACTCAGGGTTCAAATTCTACCAATTACTTGTAGTTTCAAAAATCTGTTGGAGATTTTTAGGAGTACTGACTTACTGATCTTTTGTTTATAAAGGCATGATTTTGTCCCTACTATGTTTCCTAATTTATGTTGGCAGACCAAATAATTAGAGAAAAAGGAGGGATACAAGAAGAGCCAATATTTTGGCTCTGTCCTTTCAATGTCAGTGAGGACACAGGACATAAAAGAGCCTGTACTGTAGCAGCCTATAACTTAGTGGAGTCCCAAATTTCCTATTCAAGGAGATTGTGGGGCCACAGAGGAAAGTGATCAATAACGTACAGTGTGTCTAAGGAGAGACACCTGGAGAGAAAACATTCTTTCAGGCTTTTACAGAGCACAAATTGGTCAAGCAATGGCTGTAATTCTTCCAGATGGCTGACACTGACAAAAGCTCTGTGAACCATACAACATGGTTTCAAGGTAAAATCCTGAGGGGACCTGACTGACCTTGTCATATATAAAAGTTACATATTTTTTGTAACCTTATCTTGGTCTTAACCATCCAGCAGAAAAGTCTAACCATGAGATATAAAAAGCAGAGCCATATTAATATGCTGAGTTGTGAAAGGCTCAAGTCAATAGCTTTTGATAATGCCAGATGAGCTGATAATCCACTACTGTTATGGACTATTAGACTACATATACAGTGACTTTCTCGTTGTGCAATGAAAAGAAGACCTATACCAATGATGTTTAGACAAGAAATCATATCTGTATCTTGTACTCTGAAGTACTCCGATGAAGATAACATTATGCAATGTATTAACTATTCTAAAAATACACCTAGATATTATCTCTCTCTTTGGGAGGAAATTCTGGCTTGTTCATGATAGATCAGAGAATATAGAGTTAGAAGCAACCATCAGAGGAGCTGGGAATGAGGGTATCTTCTATATTCAAGAGGCTTGTGAAGGAAGGAGCAGGTCCAGGGGAAATGATACAGCAAGGAGATTCTAGTAAGGAAATCTAGGTTATATTTGGAAGGAAATCTGCAGAGAGAAGGGTGGTTTGGCCCCTAATATGGTCAGTTTGTGGTTTAATGGTGGCTCTGGCAAACATGGGTTGGGTGAACTCCAGCTATCCTTTTAGGTCTATAAACCCCAACTTCCTTCATGACAGAATAATGTTCCCACTGACTTCACAAGTCTGCCAGGATGTGTGTTGGGGCCAGCAAAACTAAATTCCATAAGGGTGCATGATACCTTTATGGACGCTTAACAAATGCTATTTGATTTCCTTTACACACTTTTTTTTTAAAAGCATGGATCATCATTCCTATATTACACAAATCATTTTAACAGTTCTTACTCAAATAGTGGGCATAAATGATCCAACTGTACCAAGGAGAATCTAATGCCTCAAGTTTTATTGTCCCACAAACACAGAAACCTAATGGACAGATTAATTGATGCCCCTAAGGCACAGCATGCTGATAGAGCCAAGAAACCAGCGGAATGACATCAACCTCTGCCTTCTGCCAAGTCCACTCCACTGAAGATGACCTCGTTAGCAGCAATTGTCTTCAGATTACGAGGCTGTGTGCAACAGACACTTTATTTCACTCTGCTGGAGATGCAGATGAGGGAGCGGCTCTGGCTCTAATTAACTGGATGTGGCGGTGAACCATTTATCACAGTGATGGAGCCCCTGTGTCACCTCAAAAAGGGAGGCTAACTACTGTGTCTTTTCTGGGAGTGATAGATCTGAGATGAAAGCTGACTTTGTGATTCTTTTTGGACATACGTCTTCCATCTATCTAGTAGAAATTGGGTACTGAAGTGTGTAATTCAATTCCCTTTAATTTTCAGTCTTTAATGACAGGCATATATAAATGATTTGTTCTTATGATTGAATGTGCTGCTGGTGAGCTTGTAGCTAATCCCTAAGTCAGAGTAACGACAAGAGTTTTTGTGAGGTTCAGATGGAGGGGAAGAGCCAGGTCTTCTTGCTCCATGTACCTTCTCCACTCATTTCCCTATTCTTCAGCCAAGGGTGAGCTAACTTTCTGTATAGGAACAGATATAGTATGGCTTTGTTTTTGCAGGCCATCCAGTCCTTTTGTGAATGTTCATCCCTGCCGCTGTAGTGAAGAGGAAGTCATGTACAATGCACAGATAAATGAGCATGAGTGCACTGAAATAAACTTTAAAGAGACAACAAGTAAGCTGGACTGAGCATGCAGGCTACAGTTCCTACTTTAGGCTAGTGTCTCAGAATGTGGTCTCAAGAACAGCATCAATAACATTGAGAAAACTATGTAGAAATGCAATTTTTTGGTCCTAGCCCTTACTTCTGTGGAATCAGAGACCTTAGCAGAACACATTCTCTCTGTCCCTGTCTCTGTCTCTCTCTGTCTCTCTGTCTCTGTCTTTGTTTCTTTCTTTCTCTCTGTCTCTCTCTTTCTCCCTGTCTCTCTGTCTCCAACTCTGACTGTCTGTCTGTCTGTCTGTCTGTCTGTCTGTCTGCCTGCCTGCCTGTCTCTCTGTCTCTTTCTCTCAGGATTGAACACAGGATCTTTGGACTAAACTGCATCCACGAGATTTCCTTCAGACATTTTTAAACAATTGTGAGACAGGGTCTTAAGAAACTCCCTAGGTGAATCTGATATATGCAAATTAATATTCAGAGCCACTGATCTAGGCCAAGGCTCCGCACAGTTCATTTAAACAGCAGAATTACCTGGTACCCAGTTAAAACTCATTTCATGCTCCATGTTAGTTTCTTTTTCTTTTTTCTTTTCTTTTTTTTTTTTTTTTAACTTTCTGCAAAGCTTTATTCCAGAGGGGCTCAGTCTGAGTTCATGTTAGTTTCAGTGTCTGCAATTGAATCAGTATTTATACATTTATTCAATATAAATTATCCATGGAAAATATCTCACAAAATTAGTTTGTTCATACTTTATTGCATAGATCTTTTGTTCACTTGTTGAATAATTAAAATAATAATCTTCTAAAGCACATAATCCTTCAGTGCTTATTTCTACAAAGCAAAATATTTTACCATTACACAAATCTGGATCAAACAGTGAACAATCAGAAGGCTTTCTTCTAAGTGGATAGGAGCTGTTGATGACACTTTCTCTAAAGGCAAAACTAAAATGCCAGAAATGGAAACTTTATTACAAATAATCTGCTAAGCAGATGTCATAGTAAATCGGCTCACTTTGCAGTGAAAGTAATAAAACACCCAAAATTCAAGCCTTGAAAATATGCAGTTTCTTACAGATGTAAATATCAGAATTTCCAAGTTTAGTTTAATCAAGATAACAAATTCTGATTAAAAAGTGTTTCACTGTGCATCCCTAAATTTATATTTAGTTTTGCAAGGCAAAGCCACAAAATGAAACAGCCGTGGCTTTCCAAAAAAGATCACCATGTAATGGAGAGCCCTCTGCCAACCTGGTGTGCTTGAACTGGTTTTCCTGTGAGTGGGAAGTGAGTTCATATTGAATTTTATTTTGGTTTTTAGGGAAACCTACCTGTGAGGTATTTAATTTATTCTTTTCTAAGTTTCTGTTTCTGCTTTCAGTCAGACTAGTGGAGTGCTGGTGCCTGCGCTGGGTCATTTTGGGTACACATTCTCTGGAATTACTTTTCATCAACTGTGAGAGGCCATCAGCCCACAATAAGAAATGCTGGCAAATGTTCCATGAATCTCCTGAATCTGCAGTACAAATCCCTTCTCCTTCGTCCCCTTTTGGCTTCCCTGTCTCTTTCTCTAGGCAGTGTGTACAGGAATTTGGTGCTGGGCTGTGAAGAGAGTATTACTAGTTTGCACACCACCATCTCTATCTAAACCTAGAGATAGTTTTCTCTAGCACTGTACCAGGTATAACTATTATAGCAAGACTAGTTCCTTTCCTAAACTGTCAAGAATGCTGGAAACATTTTACCCTCATAACCAATCCTGTTAACCTCTCTGAATTGCCCATTAGAAGGCTTAATGTCAAATTAGTGGTACACTGCAGGCACTTCTATGGCTCACGAGGGTCTCTCTTAGCATGCAAGCTCCCTTCAAGGCTTTCCTATTTCCATCCACCTTGCTTTCATTCATGTTTGTGTAGCATTTTATCTTGCCCTTGCATGTTGGATGCATCCACATAAGTTACTCTTAATCTTTCTGGAGCATTTATAAGTGAAAAACGAGACATCTGCCAGCACCACAAAGAGTTTCCTAATGGAGTAGGTGGAATCTGGACAGCAGACATGGAGTTGCTCTGTCTGCCAAGGAGAGCTTAGGAGTAGTCAAGAAGAGCACCTGGCTCCTCGAATGCCAGGGGTCACTAATGCTCAGTGGCTGCTGTTCATTTCTGAATCTCTTACTGAATCTGCGCTTTTCACAGAGACATCTGTTAGTTCCACATGTAAGTTAAATTAAAATCAAAGCCCAAGTGTTAGAATGGAGTCTTAGGCATCGTTTAATTTACTCTACTTTGAACATTAACACCTGGTTTACTCACCTATTTGGGGACTGTTATTGGATGATCAATTAATGAATACTTGCTCAAATTCAAGCGTTAGCCTAGAGGTAATTCTCAGTGTTCAACACCAGCTTTTTAGCTGGTCATTTGAAATCCTAGTTACACTTTTGCCTAAGGTAGAAAGCTGTCTCTTCCAGCTCTTTCCCTTTTATAGGTTAATACTTTCTGTTCTGCTCTCAGAACCTAGCACACATCTCCATCACAGCCACGGCCCACAGTTGTGAAGTCACTCAGGCATCTCTCATCTGCCCTTGACCTCACATTTCCCAAGATAGGGACCATGTTCAATGTCTGATACTCAGCACGAAAGAGGATGAGTGTGCACACACCTGTAGGCACACACCTGTAATCCCAGAACTCTGGGAGGCCAAGGCAGGAAAACTATAAGTTGAAGACAAGCATGGGGCCATTTAGTGATTTAGTGGGACTCTGTCTCAAAAAAAGAATGAATATCTGAACAATGAATGTTCTGACTTGGACATTTCTTGAATCATTTGTGCATCATTTTTGGTTTAGACAGGAGGTGATATTACTCGTGTTTCTATTGAATCTTTCAGATCCTGTTAGAAAAAATTCCTCAAAAATGGCTACTTGTGGATAAATGGTGTGAACTTTAAATGTGTACCAACATTTTATCAGCCAGTTAGCAGACTGGGGAAGGCCTCTGTAGCATTTCTCCATCTGGTAATTACTGAGCATATTGAATGATTCTACTTTGATCAAAAAGTATATATATACATTCACCTATTATGTGTTTGTTTCCCACCTAGAACATTAGGAACTAGTGATCCCAATTCTGTCTGCTCAGTGTCTTCATTTTTGTTTGCAACATAATGGGAGAAAAATTTTCAGCCTATAAACATGAGGAAGGACATAAATAATGTGAAGTTTTCCACTGGACTTTCACACACTCTAAAGCAGGGGTCTGAGGACATCCCATGATCAACTCTGATTGTGCCCAGTTTCTTCTAAATAGCAGGCAAGAGGATGCTTCCACTCCCTCCATTGCTTGTAACAGACCAGAGCTAGAAGGACCTCTGGGGATATGGAGAACCTTGCTCATACCAGTCCTTTAATTGCTTTAAAAAGCACCACTGCACCAACCTCAGTTACCATATCACAAGACCAGCAATACAAAACTAACACAAAGTAAAAATTTAAGTGTATTAATTTCAGCTTTTAGAAATGTTCAAAATTGTGCATTGCTGGTTTAGTTTGTTTATAGAGGTATTATTACCATTAAAAGATGACTGGGTTTTGATTGGTCCCATTTGGGACAAATTTTTATCTCTCCCACAATATTCGCATAGAGAAAAAAGCAGAGTGTATAGTTTGAGTCTGTAGATAAATACCCTCTTATGTGATTTCTCATTAACGTTTTAAAGTGCTGCTCTTTTTATCTGCTATAGGCAGGTGAAGAATCTGTGGTTCAAGGAGAGTGCCAAGCTGGAAAATGCGCTTATGGGAAGGGCAAGGCTGGAGCAGAAATGCAGGGCTCTCAGTGTTCCTCGCTAAGGGATTTGATACTGTCCTAGGAAGTTCCCAGGGTCTGAGTGAATGCAGTCTTAACACCTTCTATGCATATGGCTTTCAGATTGCCAAAGGCTATATCCTGGTTCCTCTGACTGGCAACAGGGGGCGTTGTGCA
Source organism: Myocastor coypus (assembly GCA_004027025.1). Classification (NCBI taxonomy): domain Eukaryota; kingdom Metazoa; phylum Chordata; class Mammalia; order Rodentia; family Myocastoridae; genus Myocastor; species Myocastor coypus. The sequence goes on along the minus strand of PVJA010016404.1, from coordinate 30,952 downwards.
GAACTTTGCTCACATGGCCGTGAGGTGTGCTCACCAGTGAAATGGAAGCATGGAAATAATCAATTTTCTTATGAATTGCTATGTAAAAATGAAATATCATAATACCACTGACATTTTCTGTGCATTTTTTGACACCTAGGCAGGATAAGTGCCTCCTTCTTAGTTCCTGTAGTGGTTACAATTTTTCACACCAAGCCTGCAGAGGACTGCAGAGAATTTCTGCACTTAGTTTTCTCATAACATTTCCCAAGGAAATGTGCTTAAGGATTTGAGGGAGGACTTGGTGATGGGATAAACACTGCTTTTTATATGCTCTTCATCTGCACATCTGTCTGAAATTCACACAATACTCTAGCTACCTGGAGGGCTGCTAGAGAGCAATCTCTGCTGTTGGATTTCGTGACTGCAATACATCCCCAGATGAACATGCCTTCCCCCTTGAGCCACTATTAAGAGAGTTCATGTTCAGCTCACTGGAGAGCATTGGGGGGAAGAGGTGCCCAGAACAAAGCAAAATTATTGCGTAGATGCCAAAGCAGACTGCAATTGATAACTTCTAGGCATGTGTAGCTCATTCAGAGTTTAAAGGAATACAGCCTTCTTTTGGACAAGTGATTGGTAACTCCAATAACTATCATTTTACTATCCTAAATAATATTAGTTGACATTCAAATTTTATCTTGGTGAAAAAAAAATGGAAATACCAAAAATGCCACATATTTTTAAGACTTACTCTCTATTTTATAAGTGAAATAGATGAGTTGGGAAAGGTGAGAGTGTCCTGCCAGTGTTTTGCATTGGGTTGAGACCTCACACCAGTGTACTCAAGTGCATGAGATTTACTTCGTGTAGCTACTTAACACACTTAGGAACCCAGATTCCTTCTCTGATTTTCTGGGTGTCACCTATGCAAGCGGAGGCTGAAGAGTCTGAGGATGTTGGTGGGTGGACTCCTGTAGGAAAATTAATGTGCCATACACTAACTACCATCATGGAGGGTCTTAAATGGCAAATAACCAAAAGGACAAAAGTAGAATGTGCTGAGCTGTCATGTATAGAGCTGTTGGCTAGAGATCGGGAGGGTGGTTTTATAGGTGAGGCTGCTTCTCTCAGGTTGTAGGGACAAGTAGTTGCTTTTACTCCAGAAGAACACATCCCTTTCATGCACATGAGCTTTCTTCACTTCTCTCACTAAGCTCACAGAAGCCTAGGATGGGGAAGAACAAAAAACAACCCACTTTACACTTGTATAGATGTTTCTGAATTGAGATTTTGAATTTAACCACTGAATGCTTGGGTTCTGGTTAATGCATAATTAGGTTCTTGTTTGGAGTGAGAGTAGGCTCTCAGAAACTCAAGGAACTTGAGAATGTGGGGAAACATATCATTATTTTTTTTCAAAATATGCATATGTATAAACTTTTATACAGATCCCAGAATGAAATAATACTTTACTGCTTCATTAGATGAAGTTGCCATGAATATCTACACAGAAATATGCCAATATCACAGCCTCTTCAAATATAGTTGGAAAGGGACAAGGCTATAGGTTTTCCTAGAATTGTGAAATAATTCACAAACGATGTTCATTATTCATATGGACAGCATGTTAGTAACTGAGCTCTCTGAAATCTTGCTTTATCTAGGCTGGGGCCCAGGTTCAACAGAGGAGGAGCTGACTTTTTAGATTTAGGACAACATTTTTCCCACTTTCTGGAAAAAAAAAATGGAATTGATTAAAAATGCTGTCATATCAGAGAAGACCAGGCCTGTGAGAACACCTGAGGTCTATGGAGATAAATGAGAATGGATGACTTTGGGAAAGTTCTTCACTGGTGAATTTGGGATTATGTGCAGCCAATTTATACCAGCTAGATAACTGAAAAGGTTTTGGGGTGCTCTGTGCCATAACCAGCCCATCCTTTCACATATGTACTGCCCACCCTCTGCATGCCATGACAGGTGTTTTGTGCCTCCCAATTGGCTTTATAGCCCAAACCATTTCATACATTTTAACAATAAGATCTGAGATATTTAGATCCCTGAACATGCACTAATTATAAACTCACACATAGTTTCTCCATAGAAATGAGATCAGAACTCTCAGATTTTTTAGATGCTATTTAGGTTTGTGAACATGAGACTGCTGAGAAAATTTGGGGAATTAAATGTCTAAGAGCTGTTGCTATAAAACCACCACTACAAACATTATCATGGATACAGTTTGTATTATGTTTCCCAAATATTCAGTTTCATTGTAAAATTTCCTAGTTTTAATTTTCCCTTCTGGTGAGTTGAGTGCAGAACAGTGTTGAACTAATGGAGTTTATAAACTGTCACTGTGTACAACTTAGATGCTATGATTTAAGTGCAATTTATCCCTCCTTCCTCCTTAAGACTAGGTATTGCTAAATTTTCATCTCTGCCTCTTTGATTGATGAAATTTCAATGTTTCATTTATATTTTTTCATTTGAATTATGTTAAATAGTTTCCCATGCTTACCAGCTGTTGTTCTTTTAGTGAGCTACTTAAAATATTGCCTTTTGCTAAAAACATAGGCGCAACCATTCTATTATCATGTAATATGACATCATACTTAACTGTATCTCTAGGCCTGTATGTATGTAGGCATTTTCTGTTAATGTAGGAAGGAATCTGATAGCAAGGTTTCCTTCAAGCAATTAAGATATGAGAAGGTTGGAAGGGGAAGATAGGGATAATTATTTGGTTTTTAATCCTTTGTTTGCTAAGTACGGTACCCATACTTTTCTTGGTTGAAAGTTTTTATGACAATAATTTCATATGTTTATGCGATATGATGTAATGTTTCAGTGTCTACAGTAGAATTTATGCATACATTTCTGTTAACATCAGACACTAAAGAGTACATTTAAAAAAAATAATTTGCTTGTTAACTTGAGAGCAGTCTGAATTTACTATGTGAACTAGATGTATGTATTCACACTATCTTTAGAATTCAGGGATGCAGCTTCCATTAGTGAGAGCACTGCTTGACTAGTGCTCTCCAGTGCACCCGAGGAGATGGGGTGGTGTGTAGGAATCTGAGATGTCCCGTCCAAAGGCACACACATTCAAATTTTTCAGGCTGCTGACCCAGGGAGCAGGTTTGAGGTTGGTTTTTTTGTCTGTTGTCGGTAGGCTAGAAATTGCCACTCTTGTGGATGGGAGAAAAGAGGAGGAAAACACATTGTTAGAGGAAAAAGAACACATAGCACCTGAATTCCTCCTGTTTTCATTATGAGGAGGAACAGATACAGAGATAGACCTTCTACCATTCAGTATCAGAAGCCCTTTTGTTCCTCTACATCTTTCCTCCCATCCCTCTTCTGGATGCAGCATGGATTCTTCACACACTTGGTCAGATTTAGGTGCCAGTCCAGGGACCAAGTGCTGTTTCAAAAAGAACCCTACATATAATAAAAAAGTATGCCTGAAAATACCACCACTTCATTAATGCTTCTTGTAGGAGACTTCCTCATAATAAGAATAATCCCTTTCAGAAATGCTAGATTTTCTTGCTTAGGAAGCCAGCCAAGCCTGGCAGCCTGTCTATTGAGCAAGCTAAGGTCTTTTTAGAAAGAATAAGGCAACTTTTACAGGAGAGAGGGAAGGGGCTGTAGCCCACCCACTCTCGTGGCATGCGACCTTGTCTGCCACAGCATTCATTACCATGGTACTTCTCCATGCAACAATAGCAAGTAATAAATGACAGAACTGAAATGGGTCATCTGTATCCCCGAAACTGCTTAATAGATGTGAATGAAATAGGAAATGCAGCCTTTCCATATTGTGTTTGTTCTGGAAGCCCTCTAGATGATTCCCAAACTGCAACTGAGCCTGCCATATCAGAGAGCTATTATAAATCACATCACTACTGGGATCACTCATGCATAGTTTGCCCAGCATGTCTTAGGAAAAGCCCTGGGCAATGGGCATGAGCACTGTCAGTTGAACTCAGAGACTTAAAACCCTTCCTGAAAAGCAAAAATAAAACTCAAAACAAACCACTCTGCGTATTTTGCAGCTTCATACCCCAATATAAAAATATTCAAGAAATACTGTAAGTTCAGTCAGTGGTTAGTTCTGCAAAACTTCTCAGAGGCTTTGATATGCTATCATACTTTGGAAGGCAAAAAAGGAGCTATTGAAAGTCATAGTTCTTGTATCAATTTCACATGATCTGTGGAAAACTTACTGAAGTCCAAATTTCATTCAACTTTCAGAACTTTTTCTTCACTGTGGCTGTCTCTAGGGAGTACGATGATCCACAAAAATCGATCATGTCTTTTGCAAAGGATCAATCTTGAGAAAGCTTTTGCAGAGATTCGGATTCTGAGCTCTTACATAGCTAAATTAAAAATACAAACCTTAAGTCTATCAAATAAATTGTACTTTTTCTGTTGTCATAAACTGTGAGGCCGAAGGCAAACAATTCATTGGAAAAACAAATTGATCCATCTTACGGATAGAGGTGCTGATGTTCCTTTTAGGTGACTGCTGACTGTCCCCTTTTCCACTGCCTCTGCTCTAATCCTCTGTGCCCTCTCTGTGTGTCCCCTCCTCTGTCTATCTGCCTCTTCTCACTGTCTATCTTCCTGAACGTGGCTCTGTGTAGAGCTTTCACTCTCCTTCTAAAGGTTTGAGTACACTGAGCCAGTAGTAAAGTGTCCTGTTATAGGCTGGGGTTTGCCCTCATGATAATAATAAGGAATATGATATTTTCATTATATTAAGCAAGAGTTTTTGAGAACTGAAATTTTAATTGCCTTGAAAGACCTGTAAGTGTGCTTCTTCATACTCCTCACTGTGATTGGTGAGCCAGGGTAAAAGGCAAAGATAGCAAGGAGACCTTGCTAGTGGCCTCTCCCTGAAGTGGTCATCACTGACCCAGAAAGAGAAAGAAAATCTGTAAACTAATTGTGCAGAGTTTTATTAATTGGACTGAGGATGAAATCCACAAGTGCACTGAAGATTTTGCCCATTAACCAAGAAATGACATTTTCCTCACAAATCTGTATAAGTTATAAATAGATATAAATTACAGACAATAAATTTGAAATAGAGGAAACTGCATGACAAATGTCACTTTAAAACTGGAACTTTGTCCCATCCATCCTGCTGCCATGCCTTCAAGAATAAAACCCAACCATTCTAGAAAATTGTAAGCACTGTTTACAAAAATGTTTCTAAGGACTCTGTGACAATGGCCTTAGAAAGCTTCAACAATCACTCCCATGGGCCCGGCAGGATGGCTCAGCGGTCTAAAGCGCCTGCTTAGGAAAGCTTAGGCAGCTGCAGGGACCGCGGTTCGATCCCCGGCACCACATGCTGTGCCAGTCCTGCCCTTGGGGCTGGCTGAGCAGGCCATAAAAATGAGGGAATAAACAAATATAGGTTCTGAAACAAGGAAAAAATAAATAAAATAATAAAAAAAATCTAAAAAAAAAATCACTCCTATGATACAGGAGGGATGAAGCAGATAATGCTCAAGATACTAGAGGCTTCTGTAAGTATTTGGGTGGATTTATTTCCCACTGTCCAAGATATTTTGTGTCTCACAAGAAAATCTTCGGAATTTAAAATGTATTTATCTCAGATACACATTTGCTTGTGCCTGATCAACAGGCAGCCCTGGATTTCCACAGCATACACCCACGGTCTCTCCACCTTTGCTGGCTGTGCGATTTGGAGTCAGTCATCAAATCTCTCTGTGCCTTGGTTTGCTAATGATAATGGAACTAGTAGGAGTATATGTCTTAAAACGATAAGGTTAGAATTAAGCAAATGTACAGCAAATGCTTAAAATTGTATTTAATTTAAGTAAATATTTGGGAGATTGACAGATAACATGCTTTAAAGAAAAGATAACCATTGTTATTATCATTACTATTAATGATATAATGATTTTTTTTTTTTCAATACAGTGTCTTGCTACACAGCTTAGACTTGTAGTGATCCTCTTGTCTCAGCCTACCCAGTACTGGGGTTATAGGCGTGCCTGGTTTTGGTGACTAGCACTGCGTGCCAGAGATTCCAGGTCCTGCATGGAATGTGGCAGCGGAGATTGAACCCATGTCCTTGCACTTTCCAGGTAGGTGCTTAGACCACTGAGCTATCTCTCCAGCCCAACGATATAATACTACTAATTACATTCTCTTTATTTAAAAATTTTGTGATTAATACTGTTTTTAACTTATCGTCAACTTAAATCATAAAACGTAACTTCACAATAGTCCTCCAAATTTATTTTCATTACTGTTTAACATATTTTGAAATAATTTTTCCCTTAAAGAGACATAATAAATATAAATAATGCAAATATATAAGCACATACACAAATATACATATCTTATATAAATAGATTCTTATATTTATAAGTATTTACTTTCTTAAAATTTTCAGTCCTGAAAAGTAATTGAAGGCAATTAATAAGTGGACACTAAATTTATAGTTATTCTCATCATAGATATTGTGTAGGGATCTAAACATGATCACAGAATAAATAGTAATTAGAGAACAACAACATTTCTTTTAGAACAGTGTTAGGTGCAGTTATAGGCTATAGTTACTTCTGTAGATATTTATAAATGACTTTCAGAATTTAACTGTGTGAATATATGTTTTGTGGTTTTAAGTTATCAGGTAAGAGAATGTCTTTTTTTATGTATTTAGTATACAGTCTACAAGGTCTCATTACACAGATTGGACTCAGTGACTCTCCTGTTTTCAGCCTCCCAAGTGCTGGGATTCCAGGTGCATGCCACCACACCCAGTCTCAGTTGCCATCTCAGTGTGCATGGGGTTGGCACAGCAGGGCAGGGATTGAACACCCATCCCTGTGTCTGCCTAAGCAGGTGCTTTAGTAAGCTGAGCTATCTGGCCATCCCAGAATGTCATTTTTAAAATGAACGGTCAATAAAATATTTCTCTACGTGCATATTATACTTTTGGATATGTTGCTGAGATTTTTATCCTCTGACTTTTGCTCCATCTTACATAACATGGAGTGAGATTTTTGAATCTTAAGGAAATTTTATATATATATATATATGTTTATATATATATATATATGTTTATATATATATATATTTAAATCATAGCTCTTCTGCTTTTGAAAACACTACAGATGTCAATTCCTAGAATCTCGGGGGAAACAAATAATATTGGACTATTTATCATTTGACATTCATAAGACAGAATAAGTTTAGGACAAATGGAATATATGCATGGATACACTGTCAACTGCTTTCATATATGGAGGCTGACGTCTTCTTTGTAGGCAATTGATATAAGGAAACATAAGTGTGTAATTGTGCTCAACTAGAAAGGGCAGTTAAATAAATGATGTTTGTTTTTCCTGAGAATCCTATGCAATTATTGATAATAATTTTAAGAATATTTATCAGGTTGGCAAATATTCATCACATATTGACACATGTCATCAATAAATTATTATTGTAGCAAATTAGCTGCCATGTAAGTTTGTTCTTTTATGTTGGTCTGACTCTAGAAAGACATACACCATGTCGTCATGCAACATGGTGGTAATTTGTATGCAACGTCATATTGAGTGAGTTTAATGTATAGCCACATTTTCATGTGTTTAAAAATTCTGATAATGAACATCAATTGCTAAAAATAACTTACTAGAACTAGTGATCTCCAGCATAATTAGGTGGAAACAATTCCACAGAAAGATAATAGCTAAGATATCATTGTGCTAAATTAATATGAGGCCAAACAGCAAAACAATGTGTGTAGAACTATCTATATTTATTAATAAGATAATAAATTTAGTGAGCATTAGAGACAGATATTGTGTAAAGCATACTATATACACGATTTTTCTTATTTGCTACAACAGCCTTATTAGGTAGAAATGATTCTTATTCTCATTTTACAGACGATGAAACTGAATTTAGGGAAGCAAATGTCCAGACACTTTATTAATCCATACAGCTGAGAGTACACTGCATTTGATTTTTCTATGTTTGATTTTAATAACTATGTTGAAATTGTTAATTTGTCTTTAAACTTTGCATTTATTTTGTACATACTGATATAGGCAGGAAAATAATTTTGGTCGTAGAAGTGTGTGGGCATGCTCATACTTAACAACATACTGAACGACTTTGGAAGAGTGTTCTGTCAACATGAGACTGATAAATACTCTTTTTCGCTTTTGTTTGAATGGGTACAGGATTTCCAAAATGAACTAAACCCATTCTAAGGTTGAAATAGAACTGTTTTGTGTGGCCTAACTTCTATAAATTTAGGGCCAAATACCGTTTCCCCTTTGCCAGCATTGACAATGTATTTGCTGTCTGTGTTTTGAATCCAAAACCTGAAGGCAATCCTGTTTCTAGATCATTAAGTATAAAAATGAACTGGAAACACATGGAGATTTATAGTCAATAGCCTTAGTGCTTTCTTTGGCAAAGGGCAAGAGAAGCCATCATGGTTTTATATTTCATAATATTTGTTGGTTTCGAGGGCCAAGACTGCTCCTGCAAGACAGGCAAATGGTTTTTTTGTGCAACTGCCTTCCCTCCCTGCTTAGCAGTGCTTCCTGGTGTGACTGCGATGGAGAGCAAGCAATTGTCTTCATGTAATTTTCTCAGTCTCAACATCCCTGACATTTGGGCAAGATAATTCTTTAGGGTATAGTAAGTGGACCAACCTGAATGTTACACAAGGTTAAGTAGCACTTCCCAAATTTGATGAGTTTGACAAATGTTTAGATTCTAAGTGTTTCCAGATGTTACCAAACGCTACCTGGGAGAAACTGCTCCAGTGGAAAAAACATAGTTGATAATGTAGTCCCAAACCTGGCTCTTCATTGCCCTTTAAAAATAGCTTGACCTTCCTATTCAGCAGAATGGACAGCTGTGCCTGCCACGTGAGCTCATCCTTCTGGCTGTGGTTGACTGGGTAAAGGTTGACATGTTAAGCCAAGCTGAGCCAATGGCATTCTATCTTCTCAGAAAATGTATTTATGACACAGTAACTGAATCAAATATATCTGGGCCCTGAAGTTACACTGCCATGCCAAGTGAGATCAGAGTCATACCATGGAGATAAAAGCCGTATACCTGCCTCTAATTCATAAGAACAAAGAAAAGTCTGTCCTGTGAACAGAGAATGAGATGACAGCTGCCTAAAGAAATTTAAGCATCACACCAAGTTTGGCTGAATTTCTCATAATTGGTTCACTGGGATTTCTCTATTTTCTTAAAATAATAGCTACTTTATTTTCCCTAGTTTGAATATGTCCTCTTTCTAAACATCTCATCTCATAATGAAAATACATAACATACAGTCCAGAAAGCGCCCCTCCCCAGCTGTGCTCCCCTTGCTGTATCTCGAGGGAGAATGGGTATCCACTTGGCCCAGAGTCTCAGGGTCTAAGTCCTGCTCTTAGATCCTATGCAAATGAGCTATTTCTTTGAGTTCTGATTTCTTTATTGAAAAACCTGAAGAACAAATCACACCCACTTATAAATTATGATAAAGATACATGGAGAGAATTTTAGTTTCTTTGAGCCCTGAGATTGCTCATTTTGGGACATTGGGGCATAAAATTCTCTTAGAGGTAGTGGGAAAGACTTGGTAATAGCCTACCAGTCTAAGTTCAAGAGTCAGGTGATCTATGACTTGTCAATCATGGGAGTAAAGGGACACCATTTTATCCTTCTCAGCCTCCAGGTCCTCATGTATAAAAGGGAGGGAAAGCAGGACTCCTGGTGACACCGGCCTCTAGGGTCACCCCCCCCCAATGATGCCAGCTGTGGATCATGTAGTGTGAGCACTCCATTCCCTCATTAAAAAGGATGGACTCATGTAGCCAATGCAGTGCTATAGAAATCATAAAGTAGGCCGGGCGTGGTGGCGCACGCCTATAATCCCAGCACTTGGGAGGCTGAGGCAGGAGGATCGGTGCGAGTTCGAGACCAGCCTGGGCTACAAAAGTGAGCTCAAGGCCAGCCTCAACTGCGTACTGAGACCCTGTCTCAAAAAGACAAAAAAAAAAAAAGAAATCATAAAGTATAACTTCTGAGATAGGAAATAGAGGATGTATTATAGTTGCTGTATTATTTTTTTGAGAGCTACCCACTTTTTCATTTTTTATTGTATTTAGTACAGAATCTACATTGTCTCACTTCATAGATCAGACTTGTAGTGGTCCTCCTGTTTTCACAGTTTTTACTTTCTCTAACAATGTTCAAATAGAAATATTTGAAAGTTAGAAATGTCAGATGTTTGAGTCCACTTTGTGCTTAAATACAAGAATACTTGTGACTTGGTAATGTTCAATAAATAGAAACTTGGTGGCATACAGTTCTAGAGGCTGTTGAGTCCAAGATTGAGCAAGGCACCCATACCCGCAGAGCAAAAAGCCAATGGATAAGATGTAAGGGAGGTGACCATAGCCATCCATAGAGCCTTGATCTTATTACATCCCCACCCTGCTCCCATGACACATTCATTTGGAAGATTCACTCAAATTTACCACTCAGAACTTACAGTCTTAACTGAAGCTTGGTGTGTAAAATCTTCCAGCACTCTGGACGCATCTGGTCCAAGTACAGTTTGAACAAGAAAACAACGGATGCATCATGGGCATATATAGGTAGGTACTCACCATCAACACAGGAAGGCCGGTTTCTGGTCGTTCCGGCAACTTTCCCAGGTAGACAGGAGCACTTCACTGTTTGTGACCGCTCCTCTATGCGATTCTTGTTACAACATCTGTGTGCTGCTATCACTTCACATGTCCCTCCTTCTGGCAAGACAGAAAGAAGAGGGACACTAATTAGAAATAGTGTAGTGGATGTTATTGGAAGTATGTGTGGAGCTCTTGGGAAAAGTGATGGGGATGAGGCACAGAGTTCTCAGGAATCAGAGTTGGTAAGGTCTTTCATGTGCAGGCATAATCTTGGAGAAGACAAACATTCCTTGCTATCCTTCCTAAGCAGACAAAACACCAGTAGACAGCCAAAAGATGCCACAGCTCTGAGCAGAATGTATCCAGAAACAAAAATGCAGGGCACACCTGCTATGGGGGCATGAGATAAAGATAGTACCCGATCTAAACATGTAATATGTTGAAAGCTTTCACCTGCAACAGCTTTGTTTTGAAGAATCTTTGAACTCCACCAACTAAGAGCCACTGATACCCAGTGATACAGGCCCTGCAGTGCCAATCAAAATGACTAAAAACCAGCTTTCCGTTCTACTGTCTAGCCACTTTCAACACAGCTGATCTGAAAGCCTAGGCAGAAGTCATTTGTGAGATGTAAATCGCACCCACGAATGGAAGAAAGAGTTATTAGAAGAAATGAATATGGACTTTAAAATTTTCTCCCACAGTGGGCCTGTGGATGCGACCTCATGTGGGCTGGCACGAATCCCTCACACTCATCAGCACTTACTGGCAGCCTCTCCTGCGTCCCACGCAGGTAAGCTGCTGGGTTGGTGTCAGTGCTGATAAGCATTCAGGTAAGGATTTCTGATCTGTAGAAAATCTGCATGGCCATTTCTCTGCAGATACAAAAGATCGCCTCATGTGGCCAGAAATCAGGCATGACCTTCCCAGCATCAAGCTTTGAATTCAGAGAGAATGATTTTCATTTGACCAGAACAGGTCCATAACATTTAGGATTCTTGGCATTGAGAGTCAGTTGGAAGAAACACAGCAAACATGTGTTAAATATCCACCGTACACAAGTTATGGTGTTATAAACTGTAAGGGTTGTGTCTGCTGTTCATACACACAGGGGTGCTGATGGAGACTTGTGAAAATCTAGGGGGAAGGTAAGAAGTGAGAAAGAAAGAAGACTTAACATGTAGCCTCTTCCCATTCTTTGAGAACTCACAGTACAACTCGATGGTTCTCTATGCAGGGGAAACAGCTCCAAATTTGCTGTCTTCCCAACAATGTTTGGCAGGTTGGAGATCATTTCTTATTGTTGTAAGTGGTGGTAGTGGGTGGCAACTCGTGGCAGAGAGCAGGGATGACATTGAACATCCCATAACGCTATGAAAATTTTACCTAGAAAAGATCTAGCTCTAAATGTTGAGAACATTGAGACCCCAAAACCCTAGTCTTCTATAAAACGGAATTACCTGAGTTTCTGACTTCAACTAGATCAATTCTGTTTCCATCTGACAGAAGATTGTGACTTTCAAACTGGCCTGGTTTAATTTGAATCTCAGTTCTTTTATTTACTGAATGCCTTACTATCTTATCTGTAAAATGGGACTAATTCTAGCATCTGTAATAGAAGATTTTGTGGGTAAAAACACAGGGAAAACATGTAGAGGGGTTGTACCAAGCCTGGTACATAAGAAGTTTCTGTATGCTACCTATGACTATATAAGATCATTGTAGATATTTCTTTGTAGATGCCACTCAGGGCTGTGGCAAGTATAATTTCTCCAGAAACACTTTCATCTATCTCCAATTCCTTTGATTTTCTTTCTCCAACACACACACACACACACACACACACACACACACACACACACACAGAGAAATTTGTCCAGTTACCTCGCCCTGAGCTCAGTGTAAAAGTCCTCTCCCTTCTAACTTTTTCATCTATCAATCCTGACATATTTCCTTATACTTTGCTAATCATGATGATGCCCCCAGTCAAAGTGCAAGGTTGCTCAGGAGCACAGGCATGGCCAGCCTCGCAGCACTACCACCATCACCCACCACTGTAGAAGCTCTATAATGCTTGGCAGAATTGCTACATAAATTAACCAAAATGAATACTACTAGGTGAGCACCAAGTGTGTGGATACACATAGGATGGGAGCCCCCTCCTTTCCTAAAAATCAGGTTCATTTCTTAGGCTATGAGTCAAAATATGGAGCTTGAACAGATACTGAGAAAGGGAAAGCATTTCATTATTGTGAAAGCCTGAAATAGTTTTTCTTCTTTTTTTAAAGAAAAAAAACCAAATCTTTAGTTTTTCAATGATTTTAGAATTTCACAAAATATATGAAGACAATACTGTGGGTTCCCAAATATGTCAGACTCTATTATTGCCTATTTTACTCTATTATTATTAAAATATTTAGTATGGTACATAGGATGTAGTGGAACTCACATTTATTCATTACTGTGAATTAAAGTCTGGGCTTTGGTCATGTTTTTTTTTCTTTTAGTGTTTTTCTTCTTATGTTCTAGGAGCTCATAAAAAATACCATACTGGGCAACCCGCTCAGGTCCCCTGCTGTTGGTCTTCCCAGACAGAAGCTTTCTTTCTCTTAATAAATCTATTCTGCTCATAAAAAAATACCATACTCCATTCAGATGTCTTAACTTCTTGGGCTTCTCTTAGCTGTGGCCCTTGAACACTCCTTGCTTTTCGAAGACTTTTATAGCTTACAAGAGTACTGCTCAGGTATTCCATAGGATGCCCTCCAACTGGAATTGTTCGATTCTGTTTTCATGAATAGACTGAGGTTATGTGGTTTTGAAGGAAGACCATCAAGAAAAAAGCGCCATTTCATCCTATATCAAAGGCTCCTAATACCAGTGTGGCTTATTACTCTTGATGCGGATCTTGGTAGTTGCCCAGCACTTGCACAATTTCATTATAAAGTTATATTTCTACTCTCACTTTCCACAATGTACTCTTTAAAAGGAAGTCACATTGTGAAGCCCTAACTTAGGGAATAAGAAGTTATGCTCCCTCCTTCTGGATCGTATCTCCTGAAATGAGCCCTTTTGCATGAGCGATTGTTCCCTTCTTCATTTTGCACTTATTCAACTATTCATTAATATCAGTTTGAACTTGTGCGTATTGACTTTATATCCTACACTGTAATTCGGCAATAGGTTAATGTTGTTGCTTAAAAAGTTTCAGCCTTGTCTGTGTCACGAGCCTCTTCAGTCGGTTTCCATGTCTCTTGCACACCATAATCCTTGTGCATTGATTCTGTTTTAGTTCTAAGGACTTTCTTCACTTCTGGCCTTTCAAGCTGCTCCAGAATTATCTTATGCATTTCTTGACCTTAACCAAGAATCAGTCTTTATCTCCAAAGGTGACTAGTGAATTAAAAAATATACCAGAGTAGATGGGACTGCAATTTCTTGCATACATGAACAAGATTTAAATTGGAGAGGATTTCTTTCCTCACAAATAAAATGCATGATTGCAAGGAGCCCTGAATAAGGATGTCAGAGCCAAAGATGGTGTGATATGGATCTTGTTAAGGGACCACCGTGCTGGCTTCTGTGCACAGGAGGGCTTGGAGAGTGCAAAGTAGCACAGCAGAAGGAACCAATGACCACTGTGAAATGCTGAGCAGGAAGTAAGAAGGCTTGAACTTGAACTGTGGGGGAGTATCATATTATGTCCATACACAGAGAACACTGGGATTAAAGCTAGTGGGACAAGGCAGTCACACATTACACCCTAACCCACAAGCCTGGCCTACAGTCAGGTCTCTTGAGCTTTTCATTGTTAGCTACAACTGCCTTCAGTCAAATCGGTAATAGCTAGTTCTGTACTTCATGAAAATACCACTAATTTTAAAGTCACTACTTGACTTTGATATAAGACTAGAGCAACCCTTATGATTGAAAGTAGCACAAGGCATGTGAAAGTACTTATGATGTGCTTTGAATCTTATTTGATTTACATTCAAGCCAGCAGACACAATGACATATACCTCAGATCACTTTACTTGTAGTGTACTAATGCATATGGACACCTGGACTGTCACTGAGGGACTAAAGCTCATTCCTTACAGCATAAGCTACGCAAACATTTCTGTGCTATTCTCAGAGGCTACTTTCATTTGCTGAGCTCTCATTTGGGTGCTGAGAACTGTGCATGACACTTTACCTGCATCAATTACAAATGTCCCAGCTACTTTAAAAGACATTGCCTTCACGTGTAGATGAAAAGTAGAAGCTCAGAGACATTGAATAACTTGCCCAGGGTCACACAAGTATAACTGCTCTATTAGATTCCAAAACTCACTGCTTTTCATCTTGTCATCTTGTAGCTACTCTTTGTTGATGAAAAACATAAAAAGAAGTCTGGTGTGTGCTTGGGAATGGTAATCAAAGCTCAGCATCCATGTATTCTCTCTTCCAACCATAGCGTCTCTGACCTCATCTGCTATACTTCTGTTTTTCCTATTTTCTCCAGGGACACAAGTCACCTTGACAGTTGTTTAAAATGCCACACAATTTTTTTTATAGGGTTTTTGTATCATCTGGGATACTCTTGCTCTAAGCAGACTTCTGTTTCACTCTCTTAATTCTTCATCTTTACTTAAATGTCACTTCATTAGAGACATAGTGGATCATTCTATTTAAGTAAATCACAAGTTCAGAAGCTGACACTTAAGAGCCCCTTTACTTTGATCTATGCATCCTTCCCTGCACTTTCCAGAGCATGTACCACTTTAAAATGTAGTGTGAAATTTTCTTATTTACTATACTTATTGTCTGTGTTCCACATTGGAATGTAAGCTCCTTAAGGACAGGAGGCATTCTATACAATTCCCATGGTTCTTTCTATATTTTAAATATGCCTTCCAAATTCTTAGGGTTTAAATATGATTTTAACTGACATTTCATTTAGTCTTTAATACTGTTTAAAGATAGAGATAAGATTATGATTTTCATCCACAGTTGCTGGTAAGAGAACACATTTTGAGCAAGTGCATAGCTATATAATTACTGCTGAAAATAATATTGAAAAGTTAAGCATTTATAACATTTTACCATGTGCCTAACACCATAGCAGATATATTGTAAGTCTTAAATTCATTTTATTTTGTTTTCGGTTTGTGCATGTTTTCAGTACATAATGTTTACATTCTGTGTGTGGAGTTGGCACATGCACATAACACATCTTGATTCCCTTTTTATCCTCTTTCTCTCCCTTCCTTCCTCTCTCCCTCCGTTCCTCTTTGAAAAAGATCCTACTATCTATTTTTTATTTTGCTCTTTATTTATAATTACAGTTTCTCACAGAAGAGAAACCAAGTGACATTAAGGCTTATGTGTCTAATTTATTTCCCTTCACATTATGGTTTCAAGGTACATCCATGTTTTACAAATGAGTCAAATTACCCTTATGTAGAGTAGTACTCAATTGTGGGAATAGCATATTTGCTTTATCCATTTAACTGTTCATGAACATATAGGCTGCCTCCAAGATGTAGCTATTATGAATTGTGAGACAAAATACCCAACACCTAAAGTTAAATGAGGAAAGATTTATCTTGGCTCACAATTTTTAGAGGTTTGAGTCCATAATCGGCTGGCTGCATGGCAGATGGTATCACAGAGAGGCCTGGCAGAAGAGAAAAAATAGCTCATGGTGTAGAGGGTGGAAGGGAGGAGGCAGCAGAAGTAGCAAGAGCGAAGTAGCAGCAGCAGCAGCAGGAGCAGCCAACCTCTCCTTTTGGTCCCTTCTGGGTGACCTACCCCTCTTTGGGTGGTGCCACTCATTCCCATCACCCACTGCCACTACTACACCAAATCAATCATCGAGCTAATTTGGTAATTGCACTTCCTGAATCCCAGCATAGCACATCCTAGATCCAGCCAGCTCTGAGAAGCCCCACCCATGATCTCATGAGACTTTAGGGGCACATCTACCTACAACCTATAACACATGCGCTAGTTTCCATTACTATCTCCAGTGCAACAGGATTCCTTTTCTTCTGAAGTCTTGTCAGCATCTGTTATTATTTGATTTCTTGATGATTACTATGCTTCCTGAGGTAAGAGGGAGCATCGACATTGTTTTAATTTGCATTGCTTTAATAACCATTGCTATTGAAAAGTCCTTCATATATCTATTGGCCTTCATGTATCTATTTGTGATTCTTTTGTGAGGTATCCATCTCATTTTCTCATCTTGATTGGGCCTTTCATTTTGCTGTGATCATTTTTTTTTTTTTGAGTTCTCTATGTGGTTTAGATGTTAGCCTAGCAAATAAGATTCTTATTATACTCTTTTACAGAAGCAACATCTGAGATCAACAGTGACTTGTACATATGATCAAAACTGAATATTTCAATAAAATTGCTACAAATTAAGTCATATTCATATTACTCTCTTAAAAATATTCCCCTCACTTCAAATCACTTACCCCGTTGTTCCTACCATGTGATAAAGCACTTTACACTTTATGTTTCTGGGAATTTCTGTTGAATAAAAACATGATTGTGTATAGTCATCCATCCACCTTATTCAATGGATCCGATACCATATGATTTCTGGATCTTATCCAAAATCAAAATGATCACAAAAGTGAGTTACTTGAATCTATTAGGACATCAGGACAGTCGCAGTAATATAACTAAAGGCATTCACAAAGAAACTTCTTTAAAAAGAGCAAAAATTATGGAATTATTATGTCTAAAATGGGGGAAAGTTGTGCGGGATTAGTGGTAATGTAATGAATGAAACCTTTGTTATAAGGAATTAAACCAATTTAGCATTCAGAGTACTTTTAATGGAAACTTGTTAAGAACTTGCCTGCATTTTATCTACCAAGTCCCTTGCAACATATAAGGAAGACTCCAGATTCTCTGACCCCTTATACACTGGTTTTTCTGTATCCTTGCGTAGCAAAACATGCAATCATTTTTTTTCCAGAAAGGAAAGGAGAGCTCAGTAACGTAAAATTGACAAGTGGGTCATTTTTGTTCAAACTCTGCACATAACAAAATCAGTGACATTTGGCCATATTTCCTTGGAGTTACAGATGATAGACTTGAATACAGGGAATATCATTTGGTCTTGATAAGCTGAATTATGCTTCGATTATACCTCCTGCTTGAGTACGCTGAGGCACAGTCCACCCACAAGGGTCCCAATGTTTAGGAGATCTCATCGAATCAGCAAACTAACATCTCTTAATTCTAAAGGTTTATGATTTTGACTGATCAATGTAATCTTTCAGTTTATCTTGTGACTAGGCAACAATGGTCCTTGGGTTCTGTTCACAAAGTGAAAAGATTTCCTTGACAGAGCAGGCTCACTGATATGTGCAATCCCTTATTTTCAGGTTAGACTTTGTGGGGCTCTATGGGTTACTTGAGATGTCTAAGTTACCTTTGGTGGAGGAAAGTACACTAATATTCTACTTATTTAGTTTCAACATACAGTATAGTTTTCTGTTCTCCAAAGTAATTCTGCTTCTAGAAAAAGCGAAAACAACTACACTTATCTGATTATCAGCTCTATAAACCTACTGTTAAATTACAAATATTTCATTGGTGGATAGTCATGAAATACAATGGAAAAGTTAGATGTCTTTGGCATAGTACAGAGTTTATAAAACATAGCACCACCAAAATTACTCCTGTAATTTTTAACTTCTGGGCATATCTGGATTCTGCATTTACTTTGTCCCATGCAAGATACAGTAAGAAGCTGGTAAAACTCAGTGAGAATTAAAGCTGGAATTTCTACTTTAATCACTTGAGGGATTTTCTAATGACCTCTGGAATTGACTCTAATTACTTATTTACTGTTGTATCTATTAACCTGCTGCTTGGAAAAGGGACACTTTCTGAAAACTAGCAATCTTCAATCTATTTTATTTATAATTTCAGGTTCCTTTCAAACATAAGCAACTATCTTTTGAAAATCATAGCAGTGATATATTAGTCAGATAATGTAGTATGGTCCTCCTTTTTGGTGCCAAGCTTAATCCATCTTTAATTTTATCGCAGTCTAATTCGAAATGATTTTAGGATGAGCTATGCCTTCTCAAATCTGGGTTGTTTAACTGCTCTATAAAT
This sequence comes from Myocastor coypus, assembly GCA_004027025.1. Lineage (NCBI taxonomy): Eukaryota > Metazoa > Chordata > Mammalia > Rodentia > Myocastoridae > Myocastor > Myocastor coypus. Next base: position 12,140 of record PVJA010016404.1, on the reverse strand, counting down.
TGAGCTTTGTTTATTTTTGCTTATGGATTATCTGGAAAATGGCTGCTCCTGGATTTCACTTAGAGTCCATAAATCTAGCAAATAAGATACATGAAGTAACCTACAAATAATGGTAGAAGATGTGGCAGGGATAACATCAACACGAATATGCAATTTGGATTTTAGAGATTATTGCTGCTTTCATCACTTTATTCAAAAGCCCAGCTAAGATTATGCATAAATAGAAAATAAGCCTTATATCCTAAACCTAGCTCTATATAGAATCTTGATGGGGGCTTTTTTTTTTTGTGATTATAGCATAAATAAGAGTAACTATTTGGCTAATGTAGGCCAACCTGAAAGAGTTAGATGTGCTAGTACTATGATAACTGCCTAGTTCTTGTTATACCACAAATCTTTAAAGCAATCCTCTTGCCTTGCTTTCCTTTGACCTAAGTTTGTCCAGGTGGAGGGGAACGTTCCCCACAAGAGAGACCCACAGGGCATAGTACTGATTCCTATCTTCGTCTTTCTCTTGGGCTGGTCATAGTCCTGAGTAAATTTTTAAGCCTTCTTCTAACAGGAAAAAATAAGTCTCTAATACCTTGGAAGGAGAAAAAAGATAGCTTTGCTCAATGATTTCTGGCAGCAGCAACTCTTGCTGAGGTGGAGAAGCTAAAACATGCCAAGTGCAATATGCTCCTAGCAGTGATTCTGCCTGCCCAGCTCAATGCATCATTGTCGTACACTATACAAGTAGGGAAGCACAGAAAGATGAATTGCTAAGGATAATGTTTCTTTAAAAAAACCTCCCATCTGGTGACAATTATGTGTCTTGATGGAATGAGAAAGATGAGGTTAAGAGTGCTGGCAGGGAGATGGCTAAAAACTGAGGGTTGGCATCATGAACCAGAGTTTTGTCCCAGAGTGGATATACACTGAGAATACCTTGTCCAAACCAATTGGCTCATTTGGGGCCATGAACTGGGCCACATGTCTGGAACGGGCACCTGTGCAAAGCTGCTTGCATCTAGACCATCTCTGCCAAGGAATCTGACTTTTTCAGGAATATATTTTGGTGTTGAGTTCATGTCCAAGATTAAACATAGGCAAGCAATTAAAAGTTATCATAACAGCAGGTTTTCTACAAAAAAGAAACTATACTGGGGAGTTCATATGTTGAATTAGAGATAATTGCCTTGAAAGAAAACCAGAAGGAACGTAAGTCTGAACCCTGTATTTGGTGTGCATATGTACTTGACATGTGTTTGTCCATTTGTGTGTGTGTGTGTGTGTGTGTGTGTGTGTGTGTCCATTTCCATACTCATCATTCAGGTCTTTCTGTGATCTTCTCAATCCATCCTTCAAATTACATTGTCTTCTTACACGATTCTTTATCTCACACAATTCTTCCTTCTGCAATGTTATTCATATTGCTTGATTTAGAATTTTTAAATACTCTCTAAATTTTATCCTTAAAAAAGATAAAAGGAACAACTTTTCTGTTTTATCAAAGTCCCTCCAGTACTAATCTTGGAATCTGGTATGTAGTTGGCCTGTAAATATTTGTAAAAGTCACATTTACATCATAGAATAACTTCCAACACTTGTGATGGTCAAAGAGAATTGTGTCAAACTGATTGGCTTGGGACCAGTGAGGTGGCTGGTAAAACAGACTTCTGATCTCTTACTCTCTACCTGCACTCTTCCTGTTCTGTTTTCTGGTTGCCATCAGCTAAATATCTTTCTGTCACAATGGATCTGCCTTGAAGCCAGTTTACCATGAATTGAATCTCCTACAATCATGAGCCAATTTAAATCTCTACTCATGTTGGGGGTATTGTGTTTAAGTTAAAGAAAAGCTCATGAATACAACCTTCACTTCATGCCCTCCTGAAAAACTAATGTTTTTGTGCTTACCACATTACTCCTAAGTGGAATTTTTAATTTATTTCCTGGTCACTCAGTTTGGGTAAGCACTTCATCATAGTAATTATGACATCTTGGTACTTCTTTATCTCTAGTGTTTGCAGTAACAGCAGAAATATGCACATTGACTAAATAACTAAATGAATATGTGACTGCAGGTGGAAATAGAGTAGTATAAGTAGAAGACAGAGGGATATATGTAAAAAGAGAAAGACTAAATAATAACAGGAGAAGGAAGATTGAATATAAATTATTCACTTTTGTGGAACTTTCCCTGAACATTCATTATGGGTTCACTGTTGAGGTAGATCTTGAATGGTAAATGTGTTTCATGTAAAGAAGTGAATTTCCAATGTACCATCTAGAAAAATTAAATTATAACTTTAGTTTTTGGGTGAACTCAAAACATATGAAGGAAAAGTTATACATTTCAATTGAAGTAGCTTAAAAATAAAGAACAGCTGAAATAGCCACAACAGAACATTAGTTCATAAAGATATACAAGTCGTGCTTTAACTTGCCCTTAACCACACAGCAGAAAAGTTTTACCATTAGGCATAAAATGTAAAGCTAGATTAGTATGCTGAGATGTAAAAGGCTTATATCAATAGCTTCTGACATTCCAGTTCTGCCAATAAACCACTATGATTATAGAATATTGGACTATGTATACAACTACTTTCTCTTAGTGCAATGAGAACAAATTTTTGTACCAATAATGATTAGAAAAATTACCATGTCTGCATCCTGTACTCTAAATAACTACTACAAGGACAACAATATGCATTGTGTTAATTATTTGGGATGTACTACTAGTATGTTTTGAAACTTTCTCACTGTTATTTCTTATTAAAAGTAATAAAAGAGGAAATGATTTATGTTGGACTGGGGAGATACCTGGGTAGCATAAGTGCCTTCCTGGCAAGCACAAGGTCCTGAGTTTGATCTCTAGTACCATATGCGGTGCCAGCCCCAAAGCCAGGCATGGTGGCACACACCTGTAATCCCAGAACCAGGGAGGCTGAGACAGGAGGATTACTATGAGTCTAAACTCTGTAGCAAAACCCTGTATCAAAAAAGTTCAAAAATTAAAAGATCTTTATCTATATTTAAGGGCAGATTTTCGAGGAAATGGATAAAAAATAGATCAAGTAATGTGAAGATTTGCCTGACTTTTGGTTGTTTTGCAGTGTCACTTTATTTCAAGCAGTTCCTTTCTTTAAAAGCTGTAATATTTAAGAAAAGGCATGGGGGAGGGGTTGATGTTCATTTTTATAAAACTCCTCAATCAAGACCTTAAAAATAGCTCTCTTGGAATCTATTGTTGTGGATGTCAGAAACACATATTTAAGACTGTGTAAAAAATGTTTTATTGACCCAGTGGACTGGAAAGAAGCTCTGTGCATCTTTGTGTGTAAGCCATTGACAAGATAGGCACTAATGGATCTTTAAGCATGTCTTGGTCGAGCAGGGAAAAGTGGCTGCATGATTTGTTTATGCTTGAGACTAAATAAATAAGCACTCTCTTCCAGGGCTCTTGGGTATGTAGAAAATAGACAACTGTGAAAAAAGTAAAACATTCTCTACAGGACAACCATGTTTGAGTCAATATACCATAATAGGTAACAGCACAGTTTCAAGAAGCTGGTTGCCAAGATCAATGACTGGATCTCATGGTTCCTATTTTTTCCTCCACATTTCAGATTTTCATCTTTAAAATATGTATACTATCAACTGTATAGGGTTATTCTGAAGATAAGATTGTTAGAATTGAGTAAGTATAGCACAAGAGAATATGATATTCTTGATTGAGGTTAAGTGTTACAGATCTCTGACATTACTAACCCTATTGGAATTATCATCTTTGACTAACTCTGGGTTATGGGTGGAAAAATGCTTTTACTATTTTCTACTAGTTCACACTTGTAATCCCAGCTTAGCAGGCCGACAGGGGGAGGATCACTGAGTCCAAGCTGCATAGCAAGACCCTGTGCCAAAGAAAGAAAGAAAGAAAGAAAGAAAGAAAGAAAGAAAGAAAGAAAGAAAGAGTGCAATTATACTGATTCTGTCACTTTTAAACCATAATTATTTTATGACATATTTTTCTTTCAGCCAAATGGAAAGCATGCTTATAAGGGAACATGTGTATATTGGTTTTGGGTGCAAAGACAATCTTTAAACAAAATTTGAGATAACAGGAAAAGTGACTACAGAATACTGATCCCAAAAAGTGGCATTTTCAGTTTAGGGATGGATGCCCATTGGTGAGTCCTTCAGCTGAATCTTAAGTAACAGTTCTACAAAGCCCTGTACGTAGGTTCAAAGTAAATCCTGAGGGAATTTGACTGACCTTGGGAAATACAAATGTTATATGTTTTGTTATACAAGTCTTGCTTTAACTTTCCCTCAACCACACAGCAGAAAAGTTTCACCATGAGGCATAAAACGTAAAGGTAGATTAGAATGCTGAGCTGTAAAAGGCTTAAATCAGCAGTTTCCAACATTGCCAGTTCTGCTAATAACCCATTGCGATTGTGGAATATTGGATTATGTATACAATTACTTTCTCCTAGTTCAGTGAAAAGAAAATTTTGTACCAACAATGATTAGAAATTTATTATGTCTACATCCTGTGCTCTGAATAACTACTATGAGGACAACAATATGCATTGTATCAATTACTGGGAATATACTACTAATGCATTTTGAGACTGTCACATTGTTGTTTCTTATTAAAAGTAATAAAAAATAAAATGTCAAAAGAGAGAAAAAATTGCAAGATCCTTCTGTAGTACCCATAGGGAAATGACACAAAAGTCCAAAGACATTTTTTTACTTTTGTCACGGACGATAGCTAGAAAATTTCTAAGCAAATTATCCAGTGTTTTAGAAATCATTCTTTTTCTCATGTTTACCAAATTCTGTAAGTAAAGGTTCAGTAGCGAAGTGCAGTTCATTCTTTTTTTTTATAGGTATAACTATTGCTGTATTTATTTATCTATTTAGTTATTTATTTATTTTTATCTTTTAGAGACAGGGACTCACTTTGTAGCCGAGGCTGCCCTCCAACTTTCAGGAACCTCCCTTTCTCAGCCTCTTGAGTGTGGGGATTACAAATTTGTAGCTGGTTTTACCATGTTTTTTTTTTTTTTTTTTTTTTTTTTTTTTTTTTTTTTTTTTTTTTTTTTTTTTTTTTTTTTTTTTTTTTTTTTTTTTTTTTTTTTTTTTTTTTTTTTTTTTTTTTTTTTTTTTTTTTTTTTTTTGGTTAAGGCTAAATTTTATTTATTTATTTATTTATTTATTTATTTATTTATTTATTTACTTACTTATTTTTAAATTAGTATTATTTTTACAATAGTTAATACATTATAAATGTTGTCTTCATTATACTTGTTCAGAGTGCAAAATGTAGGCATGATTTCTTGTTTAAACCTTATTAGTACAGATCTTTCTTTTCACTGCACACAGAGAAAGTAGCTATATATTTAGTCCAATAATCCATAACCATAGTGGATTATCAGCTCATCTGGCATTATGGGGTGCTGTTGACTTCCGCCTTTTACAACTCAACATAATGGCTGAGACTGTGCCTTTAGCATGCTGCTTTTTCAGATGATAGCTTCTTTAGTTCTTGCCCTGAATAACTCCTAAAACCACTGTGCTAAATTCAAATAAGCATGTCGTATGATCAAGAAATAAACCTTTATTGTTTTAAGCCAATGAGACATGGGGTTGTTTACTGCTGCAATAGCCTGACCTATGTACTTTATTAATTGTTAAGATAATAAGATGAAAGGGTGTTGAGAACTTTTTATCATTTTGAAGCTGTTTCCATAACTTCATAAATATGTTTCACTAAAATTTTAATTATGGGTTGTAGGCATGTCCAATGCTTCAGTGAAATATCGTACTTCAAGTCTTTATCTTCTCTGAGGAACTTGAAGTAGACAATTCTGCTCAGTTTTCACCTCTATATGGATACCTCATCTAAGCGAGGAGTCTGGTCTTTGTCATGTTGGTATTTTATTGATTTGGCTGAGAGGCAATAATAAAAGTATATATTTATATTGTGAGATTGTGCTTCACATCAACAGCCAGAAAATACACATTTCAGGGAAAAAGAAAAGAAGGCAAACAGAAACTCTGATTTGTGTTACACATTGTAGAAGTCATTAACTATGACTCAGGTAGGAAAACTTATTACTTCTCTTTTTGACAGTGACGACAATTTAATAGTATTTTATTCTACCTTGTTGCATGCAGCATCCAGAGGCATTGAAGGAGACTGTTTATCAAGATGATAAACAAGGTTTTATTTCTTCCCTGGCTGCACAGATGTTATCAGAAGTCTAAGGACATCTGAATTCACTTAGCTTGGCCACCAGGCAAACGCTGAGCTACTGGGGACCATCTGTGCTTCAGAGGAGCTTCCTCCAATGGACCCCTTCTGAGTAGGTCAGCAGATGCAGGAGCACAACTGCATGAGCGCATGCACATGGAGGCCCTTACAGTGGACATGGGGTCCAATGGAAGTATGTTAGTTACTTTAGGAGCCTCCTCTCTGTGAATCCCATATGTATTAATTTCAAACTGTACAGCTAGTTTTGCCTACTGGGTAGGGTAACTATTTAAAAGTAGATTTTCGGAACCACTATTGCCAACTTAAGATATTGTCTCTTGGTACTCATGTGGAATTGGATCTAGAACCCTTGAGGACATGAAAACCTGTAGATGCTCTAGTCCTATGTGCAACATGCTTACCCTCCATGCTTATTTACTTATAAATAGGGTCTCACTATGCAGTCAGACTCATAGTGGTCCTCCTTTTTTCAGCATCCCCAGTGCTGGGAATACAGGCTTGCACCACCATGCCCAGTCTTCTCCATGCTTATTATAAATCATATTTAGATTGCTTATAATGGTAATGCAATGCAAATTCAATGGAAATACTACTTACACTGTATTTTTTAGGAAATAATGATATGGAAAAACGTCTGTTCATATTCTGTATGGATGTAATTAAGAATATATACATATTTGGTCCCAATTTGGTAGAATCTATGGATGCAGAACCATAAATATGGAAGGCTGACTGTACTTACTCACTCTTTTTCCATAGGACTAGAGCACTCATATGCCTAGGTATTCAAAAATACATTTTTGTGCTCTTCAAAAAAATAGATGAGTACCTGAAAATTCTTAGCAATGGGATAACATGAAAGTCTAGTGAGGCATCTAGGTAGACTGCATTTTTGACAGTTACTGTCCCTTACTATTTACCACTTTTGCTGTTCTCTGCCAGAAATTCAGGCTGGATTGTGGGAGCTGAGGTAGCAATTTTCTGTCAATGAGAGAAAGAAGCTTAGCAAAAAAGGCCAAGAGAATTACATGCTTTAACCTTAACAGGATTGGGCCACTAAGCAATGTCACCAGCCCTCTACTTGTAAATCTATTGTATGAGGAAAGCATTCATTGCTTATCCATTTATTTAACCCACCTTGCACTCAGAGTTCCTATTAAATACAATGAAAACCATTCCAATACATGGGCACATGTCAAATAAAACAAATGAAGGAAGAGTGTGGCTTTGGAAACCTAGTCAGAGCAATAGAACTGAGGGAATAAAGTTCTTTATTTCAAAGTAGAAAGTAATAAATGGCTTGCAAATGCAGGAAGCATTACTGGGGCATTCTGAGGAATTATGGGACACTACTTTCATAGTAATGCATCAGTGAAGACCTGTTGGAATAGTGTATTAGACCTATGTCCTTGAAGGCCCATCAAACATGATGAGCTTAGTGATGATGTAGATGGACATTTTAGGTAGAAAGTATGTTGTGTAAATATCCAAGGATGAGGTTGTCACTCTTGAAGTGAAGTTATATTATATTGCACAGATGATACATTGCTGCTTCGATGGTTACTTATCTATAGCTCTATCACTTTGTGTCTTTAATCAATTTTTCATTGCCAGACTAAATACTCAACACTCAGACCTTTTTTTAAATTTCTTTTTGAGACACGGTTTCAATATGCAGTTCAGCCTGGCCTAGAGCACACTTTGTAGCCCAGGTTGGTCACAAATTCACAACAATCTGCCTCCCAAATGCTAGGATTACATGTGTGTGCCATCATGCCAGGCCTTTAACACTCAGAACTTAAAGAAGGAAACCTTTTTTGGGTTATGGCTTTAATTTGGCTAGCTGCAAAGCAAAATTGACATGGTGGAAGAGCCTAAGCAAAGAAAAATGTCTATGTCACACTAACCAGGAAGAAGTACATAAATAGAGATCCCAGGGAGGGAGATACACCTTCTGAATCAGACCTTTAGTTAGTATCCTGCCTCCAACAAGGCCCCGCCTCCTCACAGCACATTAGCTATGGATCTTCAGTAGATTAAAGAAGGGATGGGTACAATACCCCCAGGATCCAGTCAGCTTCCAAGAGTCAAATCTTTAAATTCAGGAGTCTGGGGCAACATTCCAGATCTGAGCCATATATCTTACAAGTATGAATTAAATAGACTCTTCACTGCTGACATTGAAAAAATAAGCTGTGACACTTTGAAGCAATGTGTATGTGTCAGAGAACTACAGGTAGTCTTAAATGTTGTTGAACCTGGTCAACAGCCAGGAAGCAAATGAGGATATCAGTCACAAATTCACAATGAAAAGAATTGTAACAACTATAGAAGAAGCTTGTGTGTATGTACTCTATTTCCTCAGGTGGATGACTGATAAGACCACAGCCTGAGCGGACACCTGGATTACAGCCTGGGGATATCACAAAGCCTAGAACTTCTCTAAGTAATAGCCAGACTCAACCAGAGGCACTGTGAATTATGAATTAGGTTGATTATGAATTAGGTTTGGGACAAACAGTAAAAGGAACAAATAAATCTCTTTTGTAAATTATTCTTATGTAAACTTATATTTTAGGGATGCGCTGTAGGGTTGTGATTGTTCTGAGAGTGCTTGAGGAGATATTGGGCTTCACATTTTATAGCAGGGTTATTTATTTATTTTGATATTGTTGATTTTATTATTACTGTTAATGAACAGAATCAAAGCTTCCACAGAATTGAAAAACAGAAGTTCATTTACAAAACAGATTTTAAGGGGCTGAGGAGATAACTCAGTAGAATAAGTGCTTGACTGACAAACACAAGGACCTGAGTTCAATCCCTGGTTCCACAAAAAAAAGCAGATTTTAAAGGTTTGACAAAAAATTAAGGCTACAAATACCCCACAATCTGCTACATCTCATTATTCATCACAGTCAACAACCAGGTTTCATTGCCTCAACTCCTGTATTTTAGGTACAAAAGAGATCTTTATAATCATGGTATTTTTAATGAGTTACACTGCTCAAAAGTTACACATATCCAGTCTTATAGTGCCATTTTTGTACTTTATAAAATAATACTCTGAATAGAAACTTACAGTGAAATCTCACATACTGCATTAATGAATTTTAATTCACAGCTTTTCTAAGACAAACTAAACAAAATGAAATGATTTCAACTACAACATTAAAACCCTAAGGTTCAACATTAGTGAAAAGAAAAAAATATGGAACTTTGGAGATAGAGAGCAATTTAAAATATGTTTAAATATCAAGAACTATGTACTTTGGCTATTTCATTATATGTATGCATGTATGCATGTATGTTTGTATGTATGAAGGACCTCACTGAGGTGTCCAGGTTCACCTCAGACTGTAGGAAACTCCAGCCTCAGTCTCCTGAAGCACAGAGCCTACAGGTCTACACCACCACATCCGGCTCCTGACTCCATATCCAAAATGCAGGGGAGAGGAAAACAGCTAGTCCTGGAGACATGGTCTCTCCTACACAGCAAGCCATGTCTGGTCAGGTCATCCAGGGTTCCCCAAGAGGCTAGCCTCAAGGCTTGCTTCTGAGGCCTTTGTTCATTAGCTAAATCCAACAACTTCATTCCGTGAGGGTTAGTGGTTCCCCAAACTCTATCCTCAGTTCTATAAGTGAGCCTCTGGAAATTTCCAGGTCTGGAGCCTTCAGGTCAGACTACCTTGAGTTTGTTAGCAATCAGCACCTCACCATTTGGTCAAAGGAAGTGCAGACATCGAGACCCCTTTTGTCCAGACTCCAGTCTAAGCTTGAAATGGGCTGGGTGGACAAGGTGACATTCTGCAGAAGGCTCACTGAGCCCACCACACCCATCTCCACGCCCTCAGGGTCTTTCTTCGATCTCTGAATAGGATACTCATGCTTCCCCAGGTGAAGGCTACTGGCACCCCCAGCTGTCAGGAAGAGCTCTCTGTTCTTCGGCAGGTGTCAGACTTGCCACATTGTGGATTTGTCAGCCTTTTCTGAAACAGAGGCAAAACCTTTGGTGGGATGTTGTGTTCTCCTGTCAAAAACATGAAACTTCCCTTCCAAAGATGTAGCTACTACCTTATTCATACTTATGTCTTTTCTGTCGAACTCCAAGCTACATACCCCATTTTTTTTCAATTTTTTTATTGTTTAAATTTAACAATGGTTATATTACATATTTTCATCATCAGTACATACCCCATTTTTTGTATTTGTTTCCCACCTCAGCGCCATATTTCTGAGATCAAACAGTTTGATATCCCCATTGTCATAGCCAGCATAAACAACACGTTCTTCTTGATTATAAGCATTGCCAAATGCCACAGTCCAACAGTCTGTCTTGTTCTCTCCTTTTACAGGCTCCACGTTGGCAACAGGATCACCTTTTTGCCTTGGATCCCGCACTTTCACAGTTCCATCTCGGCTGCCAGTCACAATTTCGGGTGTCCTTCCCTGAATCCTAGTACTCCGGTACCATCTATAGTATTTATAATTTCTTTATGGGCCTTGACAGAATATACCGGGACCTCTGAGCTTCAAATTCCATATATGAAGGTTTCCACCAAAATCTCCAGTAGCTAAACATTTCTGCTGTAAAGATGCAGCACCAAATGTTCCACATTTAATGTATTTGGCATTTTCAATCTCCCGAAGCAGCTTCAGTTCCCTGTGCTGGATCTCGTACAGCTGAATTACGCTGGTTCCCCATGCGAAGTTGCTCATGGGCACAAACTTGGCACTGCAGGGCACCCAGTACAGTCAAACACCATGTACTTCAGGCCCTTCCGGATACGGGCCATGATCTGAGGCTTCTCGAAAGCTGACATGGTCTAGCCAATTTCACTTCCAGCAAATGCCACACACCGAGATCCCGAGAAATCCAGCAGGGTCATTCAAGTCCATCATGATTTTGAACCTTAATGTACTCATTTGTGAAGTAGGAATAAAGATGAGTATCACTGGTTGTATTTAAAATCCACGTTTATTGTTTGTCTGTGTCTCACTCCCTCTTAGGGTTAACAGTCTATTCAGTATAATTGGGAAAGAGATGACCTCACTTTCAGCCCACCTGGTGTACATGAACAAGAGCTCCAAGGGTTAGACTGCAACCAGTAGTACCTGGCCTAATGGTATGATCTTTTCTCAACCATAAAGAGTGCATCTACAGTGCTCTTTTTATCCAAGTTGATTTAAGCACTAAACCTGGGGGCTATGTGGAAATACTGGATTCAAAGAGGCTTTGTTTGCATTGAACTTGAGAATGTGAGCTGACCTTTGGAGGGAGTCTGCATGAGACCGGGCTTAAAGGAGAAAAATGGAGAAAAGCCGTGGAGGACACTAAGACTTGTAGACCCTTTAAGCTTCTAGATTCAGTGCTGCTGGTTCTTTTTCTGAAATTTTCACTCCAGTGTACTGATAACATCTTTTGCTTTTCTTTTATTTGCTTAAAACACTCAGAATAGGGCCATTGAGCAGTTTCAAAGACTGAATATGACAATGAACATAAAGCATTTAACATGATGCCTAAAATGTAGTTATTTCTATCATTGTTGCTATTATTATAACCAACATTATAAAATAACTGGAATTCTCTCTCTCTCTCTCTCTCTCTCTCTCTCTCACACACACACACACACACACACACACACACACACACACACAAACTTGAAGAATTACTATCTTTAAATTAACTGAGAGTAGCCGGGCGTGGTGGCTCACGCCTGTAATCCCAGCACTCGGGAGGCTGAGGCAGGAGGATTGGTGTGAGTTCGAGACCAGCCTGGGCTACAAAAATGAGTTCAAGGCCAGCCTGAACTGCATAGCGAGATCCTGTCTCAAAAAGACAAAAAAAAAAAAAAAAAAAAAAAAAAAAAAA
>PVJA010016403.1:23898-43631 GCA_004027025.1 Myocastor coypus | reverse complement strand
CCTTGCACTTGCCCAGCAGGCACTTGTGCCTCGGAGCTATCTCCCCAGCCCCAAATTTCTCACTTTCTATGGCTGTGCAGCGTACCATTGTGTGGTCACTGCCCCCCATTCAGACAACCTCCCAACAGTTATTTGCGTTATTTTCAGCCTTTGGCCGCTATGAACAAGGTACAGTGAATGACCTTGGGTACTTATTTGCAAAGCCTTTGTCATGTATTCTTCCAAGCATGAGGTGTGTTTACCCTGTCTGTTTCCCTGTAGAGAGCCAAACACTGGATCTGCCAGAGGGGACGGTGGAGAGCCTACTCCCCAACAGCACATCGGGGATGGGAGCAGACCTTCTCACTGAGGCAGGGACCTTACCAGAGCAGGAAGATGAAGTTCCTGGCCCAGGCCAGGTGTCCTCTGGTGACCAGCTGCTGCCCACAGAGGCCTGTGCCCAAGTTCCAGAAACATCCAGCAAGAAGCTTGGGGGTCACCTGGAATGGTCTGCAGCCCCTGGCGAGGTTGGTGAGGGCCCTGCCAGCCAGGAGATGGCATCGGGTGCAAGACAAGAAGCATCATCCAGCAGGCCTGATGCTCAGCCCTCAGAGGAGAGCATGGGGCTGACATCAGGGCCCATCCCTCCATCTGCGGGGCCTCTGGGGCCACCAGCCCTGGCCAGGACGGCTCACAGTGGCAGAGAAGTGACTCGCAGGTGAGGGGAGCATGTCCATGCTAGGGAAGGAAAAGATAACAGCCACCTTCAGCAGTAGCATGGCCAGTTGGCCAGAGACAGGTGTTTAGTTACCACATATGCATAGGGCTAAGCCAGCTTCCAGGAGGGGAGACCCCATGTTTGGGAGCTTGGAGGATTGGTTTTTATCTGTTGCCTACTAGAACTGCCTAGGGAGATTTAAGAAGCACTGATGCCCAGAGATCCTGATTCACTTCTCCTGGAGCAAGTCTTGGACATTTTTATTTGGTTTGTTTATTTGCTTATTTTTGTTGTTGTTTTGTTTTGCTTGCCAGTGTTAGGGTCAAGCCCAGGGTCACATGCATGCCAGGCCAGTACTCTACTACTGAGCTACACACCCCAGTCTTATTTTAAATTTTTTTAAAAAACACACTCAGGGCCCGGCGGGATGGCTCAGTGGTCTAAAGCCCCTGCTTGGGAAAGCTTGGGCGGCTTCAGGGACCTCGGTTTGATCCCCGGCACCACATGCTGCGCCAGCCCTGCCCCCGGGGTGGGCTGAGCCAGCCTTAAAAATGAGTGAATAAACAAAGGTTCTGAAACAAGAAAAAAAATAAATAAATAAAATTTAAAATAAAATAAAAGACACACTCAGTAGGTTATCAGGGTTGAGAATTGGCAGCTCTTAAACGGACAGCTAAAAGATGGGACTCACAGAGCTTTCCGCCAGCCCGGCAGCGGCCACACTTTTACAGGCATCTCCTCATGCATTCTCACACTGTGCTCAGCAAGGAAGAGTGGTTGTTGCTCCCTGTTTTCCTGGGATCTGAGTCTAGGTTACTGGTCAGAATTGGTCCCCTAACTACTGCAGTGGTTCCTCGGTCCAGCCTTTAATTAAATTATAAATAATATGGGCATGAAGAAGAAGGCCAGGCCATGCTGGGGTCACCCAGGGGTGCTGTTTTCAGGGCCATTACATTAGAGGCTATGGAGGTGGAACTGCAGCAGCCGATGCTCAGGTGCTGAGGAACCTGCTGACTCTCCAGTGGCCCCCATTCTGTAGTTGTGAGCAAGGCTCACTGAAGGGTACTGGGCCTTTCTGTTTTTCTCTCAGAGGGACTTGGGCTGTCCTGCCCTTTGACTGGGACCTCAGACCCTGGCTCGGAGGCAAGCTGGCATCTGTGTTTACTATGGAGACTGGCAGAGTGGTGCAGATCACCTGTCTGCTTTAGTTCTCAGAGGAAACAGGAACCTCCCAGGAAATCTGGCAAGCCTGAGGGAGGGACACCTGGCAAGAATCCCTGGGTGCAGGCCAGGGCTCTAAGTATGGAATCTGGGGCTGGGGGTGAACTTTCCATGAACTTGTTCGGGGCCTAAAGGGATTCTGAGTGAGAAGCAAAGATCCCTATCTCAGTTTCATCCCCTGAGCTGAATTCCAGGTAGAGGACAACAAGTTCACTATCTGCCCTCTCTTCTTTGGTGTGTGAGTATATTTTCAGGAAAATAGCCTTAAAAAGGAAAGAAATCCTGACAGTGTAACTTGAGTGAGCCCAGAGGACAACATACAAAGTGAGTTAAACCATTGTGAGAAGATACATACTCTATGATCCCACTGACATGAGGTTACTAGAGTAGTAAGAATGTTTACCTTGGAGGAGTGTGGTAGTAAGAAAGCTTTGGACACTAAAAGTGCTATACATCTAAGTTACTGCTTTTCATTGTTGAGACATAATGAGTGGCACCCAAAGTTAAAAAAGAAAGGCTGACTTTGGCTCAGAATTTGTACGAATCTCACTCCATAGTTGGCCAGCTCCAAGGCAGGCCGGCATGGCAGAGGGGCATCACAGAGGAGAAGCAGCTCAGAGCAGAGCTGAGCTTCGAGAAGGCCACCAGCAGTGGCGGAGTAACCAGCAAGCTGTGGCAGCAGGTCCTCTTTCTGTCCCTTATAGTCTGTCCAGGGTCCCACCCTGAGTGGGTAGCACTCATACCCAGGGTGGGCCCTCCCGTTATCCATAGCCAGAACTGTCAAACCAATCAGCGGGACAAGTTGAGTAAGCACACACCCTGGCATCACACACTCTAGACCCAGCTACATCTAAATAACCCTACCTGCAGCGGGGCTTGGGGGAACATCTAGATACAAGCTAGAACAGCATGGAACTATGTGGCAGTGGCTTTGGGGTTATTGCATATCCCACAGAAAGGGAGGCCAAGGAGGCAGTGGTGGCACTGACCTTCTCAATGGACCATAGGATATTCCTCCAGCAACTACCTTGTCAGTTTCCTGGGGTTGGGGCGGCTTGACTTGGGTAGGACTATTCCCACAATAGTCCCATAAAGTAGTGCTGGAAGAATTTCTTCCCCCTACCCAGTGCTTGGCTGGGAAAAGGCTGTCAATCCCTTCATGCCCACACAGGGTCAGGCACTGCCCACAGAGGTCTACCACCCAAGAATGCTGAAGAAAGGCCTTATTATTATTTTCTTTAAAATTGTAATTTAAAAACCCACATTACATAAAATTTACCATCTTAACTTTTGCAGGGCAGCTAGGGAGAGAACCCAAGGATTCCCACATGATAGGCAAGGGCTGCACCACTAGGCTATGCCCCTGCCCACCTCATCCACTTTTAAGTCTACGGTTCAGTAGTGTTATGTGTGTTCGCACTGATGAGAAGCAGATCGACAGAAATTTTTCAACTTACAAACTGAAACTGTGCACGCATTAAAGAACAACTTCCCATGTGCTAGTCCTATTACCTCAGCCCCTCATAAGCATCAGTCTACTTTCTGTCTTTGTAAAGTATAACTATTCAAGTTACCTCTTCTCAGTGGAATCATAGTGTTTTATCTTCTTGTGCTGGGTTTATTTCACTTAGTATTTGTCCTTAGGATTCATTCTGATTGTACAACTTGTTGATTTTTTTCCTTTTTTTAAGTCTGAGTAATATTCAATTGTATGGACATATGAGGCTCTGTCCATCCACTCACCCATCAGTGGGCATTGGGGTTGCTCACACCCTGGGGCTCTTGTGCGTAAAGCTAGGAACATGGCCCTGCAAACACCTCTGACTCTGCTTTCACTGCTTTGGGGCACATATCCCGAAATGGAATTTCTACAAAATAGTCTATGCTGCTTTTCATATTTTAAAGCATTTTCAATTTTCCATGGTCATTGTGCCATCTCAGCTTTTGCTTTTCAAATGTCGCCATGGGCGTCCCTGTCTTAGTTGACCCTCTCTATTCATCGGAAAGTGCTACCTGCTCTATGTGACAGAAGAGTACACCCAGCAGGACTTGTCCATGTTGTCTAGCAAAGTCCAGAACTATGCTGCCAGGCCCCTCTCACCTCACATAGGATTTTGATCCCACAAGAGGAAGCCTCAACCAGGCATGTTGGTGCACGCCTGTAATCCCAGCACTTGGGAGGCTGAGGCAAGAGGATTGGTGTGAGTTCAAGACCAACCTGGGCCACAAAAGTGAGCCCAAGGCCAGCCTGGACTGTATAGTGAGACCCTGTCTCAAAAAGACCAAAAAAATAAAAAATAAAAAGAGGAAGCCTCCCTGCAGAGCCGCCAGAGTAGGGCACAGCTCTGAGTGGAGGACCTGAGCTGCCACCTCACGGTCCCTCTTCTGAACATCAGGTCTCAGTGTCACTGCATCTGCATAGTGACACTCATTGGAGAGGCCAGGAAGGCACAGCTGGGGCACAGTGGGACATGTGGGAAGCAGAAAACGGCTCTTCAGCTCTGTGGGCATGAAGCCTCTGCACAGCCAGGGCTGCTGTTTACTCAAGAGAAACAAAAAGTCAATTGTTTTTTGAGAATTTGCTTGATTTTGATCATATGTGTCAGACCTAAGCTTCCTTGGTGGCTTTGGACTGTGTTCCCTCACCTTTTCGATTAACTGAAGGGGAAGCAGGCTCAGAGGAAGGTGGGCCTCCCACCTTCAGGCTACAGTCCTCCTGGGGCCTCAGAGGCATCTGGTTCCCACCATGTCCACCAGGGGTTATCTGTCTCCAGCCTTCCCTGGACCTTCACCTCGTGGGATCTGAAGAATGACAGCACTATCTGTCCCGAGCCAGCCCCTCCCCTCCATCCCGTCTGGGCAGGGTGGCCCCAGAGTTGGTGCCTGTTGGTTCCAGCCACAAGGAGACTCTTGCTGTCCTGGCCCTGCCACAACCCTAAGGTCTACACTGTACACATAGAAGGCTGAGGCCAGGGATGCTGCCAATGTCAGACAGCAGTAGCCTTTGATGCCAGGTCTCTTTTGACTGCAGCTCTTGCGTTTAACCCCCATTCCCTGTTTCTCTCCCCTTAGGATTTCCATTCACGTGCACCAGATGGCTACTCCTGGGGAACTGCTTGTGACACGAGGGGGCAGCCTCACACCTGCTCTCTCTACAGAGGCTCCAACAGCTGCCTATCCAGGTGAGCAGGACCTACATGGGTCCGGGTGCTGCTCTCGGGCCACTGGGACTGAGTCAGGAGTACAGACTTCCTGGGGAGCTGGGGTGATTCCCCCAACACCACTGCAGAGGAGGAGCAGCCACCCAGCAGAGAAGCAGTGGTCTGGGGCTGAGCTGATCAAAGGAGGAAGGGACAAAGGATTCGCTGCCTCTGAGCCCCTGAGGACACAGCAGGAAACAGGCCCAAGAGAGGAACCTTGGGATCCTCTGAGAGACTGCACAGCTGGAGGCCTGGGGAGAGCCGGGACAGAAGGGCAGCTGCCCCTAGTGGCAGAGGCCAGCAGCACGGTTCTGGGTAAGCAAGGCTGTTCCTTGGCTCCAAACTGGACATGAAGCCTGAGATGGTGGAGGGGCGGGGGGGGGGGGTTGGGGGGGGGGGGGGGGGTTGGGGGATGTGCCCTGCGGGATTTCTTGTTACTTCCAGGGTTGAATGGTACAGAGTTGGGGTAGCCCAAGACAGCCTGCCAATTCTCCCTGGGGCTGTAGGCTGAGAATGGGAATGCAAAGATTAGAAGTCAGACTGGCTGTGGTGGTAGGGGAGGAGAGGACCCCCATGGTCCATCCCAGTGAATTTCTCAAAGCCACGGGCTTGCCTCTTCAGCTTTCTGGTGTCATTTTTATTGAGACAGGGAAATCCCTTATTAAAAAGCAAGGACACAATAGCCGGGCGTGGTGGCGCACGCCTGTAATCCCAGCACTTGGGAGGCTGAGGCAGGAGGATCGGTGCGAGTTCGAGACCAGCCTAGGCTACAAAAGTGAGCTCAAGGCCAGCCTGAGCTGCATAGTGAGACCCTGTCTCAAAAAGACAAAAAAAAAAAAAAAAGCAAGGACACTAACTGGTGCGCATGGTTACCCTCAGCCCTTCCCACCCAGAAAGTCTACTCCCGCTAGGACCTGCTTGTAGTGGGGGCTGGGTGAGAGGCATCCTGTGTTCTTGTGACCCACAGGCTCTGGGCCACAGTCAGTGATGCCTGTAGCTGGAGAGCCAGGAAGGTGCCCAGGACACACCTGAGCCAGGGCCAGTGTATCCTGCTGCCCATCTCCCAGCCCTCACCACAGACACCTTCACGTCACTGTTTAGCACATGTTCTGGCTTCTGCTTTACTCCTTATTTAACATAGTACTATTAGGCACTTATAGCATCTCTGAAGAACAACATTAAAAAATATATATATTTATCTTTCTTAGTGCTAGCTGTCCTTACACCCCCTCTGCTCCCCTGTCCTGTTCCCATGGCTCTGCTGTCCATGGGTTCCCCTGGGGCTTTCTTACCCTCTAGCACCTGGTGGGGACAGCTGTCAGGAGACCAATGGCAGGAGAAAGGGTGCATGTGAATTTCTCCAGCTGCCTCCCTCTTGCACTGCCCTGGATGGTTTCCATAGCAGCCTTTTACCTTTGAACACAGTCTCCTTAGCTGAGTGCAGCCATGCATGTCTGACTCCCAGCTACTCAGGAGGATTTGCAGAGAGGAGCACAACATTAAGGCAAGCCAGGGCAATTCAGTGAGACCCTATCTCAAAAGTAAAATAAAGTAGAAGAGGCTGGTGATGTAGCTCATGGTGGAATGCTTGCCTACCAAAAGGAAGCCCCATCATTAGGCCCTGTTCCAGGGTGTGCTCTTTCCTCTGGACTGCACTGATTCACCCGAGATGAACAGATTGGATGTCACTTGATAGCCTTACAAAGAGTGCTATCCCACTGGCCAGGAGACCTGGGCATGAGTCCCATCTGTTCTGCCTCACTGTGTGGCTCTTGACTTTTCTTACCTCTCTGTGACTCAGCATCTATCTCTGTCAAGTGGAGGCTCACTGAGATGATGCTGGAGAAGGGGCTTTGAAATACCAAGGCTGGGAAGTGAGGTGAGACACAGTGCATAATGGGAGGTTCACAGGTCCCTTTTCTCCTGAGCAGATGACAGCCCAGCCCCTGGAGCCCCCTTTGAACACCGGGTGGTGAGTGTCAAGGAGACGCCAATCTCTGCAGGATACACAGTGTGCCAGTACCAAGTGTTGGGAGGGTAGGTGGATGTCTGCTTCCCTGGGGTACAAACAGGAGCAGGAGCAGGAATGGGGGGACCTGTGGGATGGTTCTCAACCTCAGATCCAGTCCTGCCCAATGAAGAGGCTAAGGATAGCCCACAGAATAATTTGAGATGGAGCCCTAAAGTCCTATGGCCTGGGGCGCAGGAGGGTCCCCCAGTAGGATATGTGAGCAGGAAAGGTGACATGGATACAGTGAGCAGGGTGTCTTCTGGACTGTAGAGTCCCTGTGGTAGGGAGTGAGGTGAGGGCTGTTCCCTGGGATGCAGGAGAGTGCATATAGAATGCAGCTAGGAGCGTTTCCATTAGGATTCAGAGTAAACCACATGTGGCAGTTATTTTCTAGGGTTCAGCATAGCCCATGTAGTAGGGGGCATGACTAGGGCATGCCCTGGGGCCTGGGAGCAGGACCAGGAAGGGAGCAGGACCCACCCCCAGGAGGCGGGGGCTTGTCGTGCCTGTGGAATGCTTCTTGTGTTCTCAGCTTTCTGTGTCCCATGTCTCCCTAGGGGCCGGTTCGGCCAGGTCCATAAGTGCACAGAGAAGTCCACAGGCCTCCCACTGGCTGCCAAGATCATCAAAGTGAAAAGTGCCAAGGACAGGGTGAGGCACTTTCCCTGGGCCAGCCAGGTCCTTCAAGCCACACTCAGGTCTCCTTCACATCCTTTGTAGCCCCCTGGGTCCATGTTGCCATTCTGTGCTAGACAGGGAACCCAGTGCTTTTCCTGCCTCTTTTCTGTGACTCTCAGATTCTACTCAGTTGGCCTCACACTCTTCAGTCCAGACCCATGACACACATGTGGCCATCCAGCATGGCTTTGCTTGTGGGCCTGTAGGCAACAAGGCCCTTTGCTTCTTGTAGGTTTTTAGGTGGGATTTGGGAGGGTTGATCTGAGCTAAGGTCCTCTGATGTGAGAATGTGGCTGAGGAGGGAGTCAGGGAGACCTGGCATGACAGTGCAGCTTCATGGATGGGGGCCATGTGCCTGTCAGCCCGCCTGTGCTGGGAGGTGCAGCTTGCTCATCTTCCTGACCTGTTTGCTTGGAATCCCCACCCTTCTCTTTCCACAAGGAGGATGTGAAGAATGAGATTAACATCATGAACCAGCTTTGCCATGTGAACCTGATCCAGCTCTATGATGCCTTTGAGAGCAAGAACAGCTTTACCCTCGTCATGGAGTAGTGAGTGTCTTAGAGGTGGGGCCATGATTTTTCCTTGGGCCAGGGCTGTCATCTTTCCTTTTTCCTCACTGGGAGACGCAGGGTATGCTATGGCAAGCACAGTTCCTAGGCTTGGCTTCTTGGATTCCAGTACAGAGTAGGGAGGACAAAGCCATTTCATCACATGAACTAGGCCACTGAGCTTGCTTTGACCTGCAGATGTTGTGAGTTTAGTTTTTTAAAATTTTAGTAATTTTTAACAAGTTTAGAAAAATCTAGAAATGGAATTTAAAATTAGAAGTTAAATTTTTTAATTTTTTTTTTTTTCTTGTTTCAGAACCTTTGTTTGTTTTGTTTATTCACTCATTTTTATGGCTGGCTCAGCCTACCCCAAGGGCAGGGCTGGCACAGCATGTGGTGCCAGGGATTGAACCACGGTCCCTGAAGCTGTCTAAGCTTTCCCAAGCAGGCGCTTTAGACCACTGAGCCATCCTGCCAGGCCCCTAGAAGTTAAATTTTAAAAAAATTTAATAATTATAGAATTTTAGTTGTTAACATTCAAAAACTGGAAGTTATGCAACAGAAACTGGGCAGTAATGCTGAGCTGACCATAAGTAGTGCTGGAGCTCATAATGGCTGCTGTCTGTGGACAGGGCCACTGGTCTCCAGTAACCACAATTCCGACCATGCCCTTTAGGCCCATTGCCTGGCTCTGAGGCCACAGGTCAAGCAGCTGCTTATATTTGTATTACTTTTTTCTTCTGGCAAGGAAACATTTATCATGTCATGTATCTGTCAAAAGTGGAGAAGCAAAGGATAGATTGAGGATGATGTGTTATCAGAAAACTTTTGTCTCGCATCTAATTTGTCAACTTTGGCTTTTTATCCTATAAATATTCATTGCCTCCATTGGCAAATAAATTTACAGCTCTGGCCTAGATTATCCAGAATGAGACAATCCTGTCATCCCTGAGGCCCTTCATGTCCTTTTTACCACCTGGACTCTTTGCTGGAGTGGCCTGAGCAAAGGTCCTGACACAATCCCAGATAGTGATGTTAACAGCCCTGTGACTTCTGGTTTGACCAACCTTGACTTCACATAGGCCATTTTCTAGGGGAAAACTGGACAAGTGCTAAAAGCTCTGCTTAGTCTGGTGCTTGCCTCTCCTTTCCTCTGGCAGTGTGGATGGGGGTGAACTCTTTGACCGGATCACAGATGAAAAGTTCCACCTGACCGAGCTAGATGTGGTCTTATTTACCAGGCAGATCTGCGAGGGTGTGCGTTACCTCCACCAGCACTATATCCTGCACCTAGACCTCAAGGTGGGTTCTACCTTTGGCTCCCCAGTTCTGAGCCTCTGGTGCACCTCATGGCTGAGATCCCTTCCAGAAACCCTGGTTTCCATCCTTTCTCTGTCACATCCTAATTCTGTAATAGGCAGCTGGCCAGTTGTGCTGCCTTGGGGCTCTTCCATCTATAACTTGTGGAAAACTCAATTTCTTTAAGTGTTGGAGGATTGAAGGATATAGTCACTCTTTTCTCTTCAGCAGTATCTTTTAAGATTAGTTGTTTAAAGCTTCCGAAGGAACACATGCTTGCGGTGACAGATGTAGGCAATATCGAAGTGTATAGAATATACAATAGGAGGTTTGCCCACCTTGTCTCCACAAAGAGAAGTCCTCTCTGTGGGCTGCTAGCCTGATATCACACACAAGCACACACTGCTTACTATATAATGCATTTTGTTTTTAGTCTTGTTTCTTTCAGCTAATAGAGCACTGTAGACATCTTTTCTCATTCTAACAAAGAGGCAAGTGATACTCTGTTAAATGAGTGCATTGCATGTCCTTTTGTCTCCCAGAAGTGCCTTAGGCATATCCAGTACATAAAGCCCTATGCATAATTCCTGGCTTATAATAAATGCATGACCCATGCCATCCTTTCTGTGATTCTTCTATTCCATGGAGTCAACAGAACATTTTTCCATAATCTATTTCACGAAGGGATGTATTTCAGGGGTTCCTTGAAGGAGATGGGAAGCGGATGCTGCCCCACTATTGGTGCATGTTGCTCCTTACTATCTTTTCTGACTGGCATTAGACTGTAAAGTTGGGCTATCAGGAGAATGGCGGGTGCGTTGGGGAATTGGCTTCAGTCTTCAGAGCTAATTCCAAGCCTCCTGGGCAAGCCATTACAGGGTGGGCCCTAGCAAAAGCTCAGGAATCCGCTCTGTACTTGAGTCTAGGGCAAGTCTTGGGGTAATTTCTGTGATCTTGCAATGTTTGCTGAGGCCCATTTCCCAACCCAGAGCAAGACTGGTCTTGGTTAACTGTTGTCTGGTTGTGAACGTTTAAGCTCATCAATTGCAAAGTGCAGAGAATAGTGCTGCTACAAATGTCCTGTGGGAGAGGATACAGAGGACGCTCACCAGAGCTGCACTGTCCAATCCAGCAGCCACCAGCCACGTGTGGTAATCTCACACTTGAGATGTGGCTAATACAACTGAGGAATTTTCAATTTTATTAATTTTAATTAATTTATATGTAAAAACTGATGATCCAATTACTGAAAAAAAAAAATTAGTACATTTGGAGCAATGTAAATTTACTTCTCAACTGTAGATTTCCTGAACTCATAACACAGATAAAATAACTGGAGGAAAACTTAGAGTCTGCACTGAGATGTTCTTTAAGAATGAAACAGTCAGGTCCAAGTAGATAGCTCAGGGGCACAAGTGCCTGCCTAGCAAGTGCAAGATCCTGAGTTCGATCCCAGTTCTGCAAAAAAAAAAAAAAAAAAAAAAAAAAAGAATGAAACAGTGGCTTCAAAAGACAAAGCCAAGGGAGCTGGTTGTACATCTATAATCCCATCCCTCTAGGAGGCTGAGTTAGGAGGATCACAGCCTGGACAATTTAGCTATGTTTTAGTGAAGTTTGAGCCCAACCTGAGCAGTTTAGCAACCTAATGTGACCCTGTCTCATAAATAAATAAATAAATAAATAAATAAATAAATAAATAGAGACTAGAGACATAGTTCAGTAGAAAGGCCCTGGGTTCAGTTCCCAGTACCTCAAAGAAAATGTGAAATGACAGCTCACAGAATGGGAGAAAGTATTTTCAAATCATATGCCAAATATGAGATTTATATCTAGAATATATTTTTAAAAACTCTTACAGCTCAATAATAGACAAATCGATTAAAAGTGGTGAAATGGTCTAGGGATGTTGCGCAGTGGGAGAGCACTTGCATAGCATGTGTGAGGGTTAGGTTTGGTTCCTGGCACTGGAGGGGAAAAAAAGAGAGAGAAAGAAGTGAAGGATTTTTTCCTCATTTTTTGTGCTTTTAGTAAAGCACAAATAAATGTGCATACAGGCCGTCTACTCATTTTCTTTGCTGCGCAGCCTGGCATTGGGATTGGTGACCCGGATGGCTGGCTGGGCTGCTCCTTCCACGACGGTCTTGTGGCTCTTAGAGATTTTATGAGCACTCTGCAGTTCCGGCTCCATAGCGTTGGCACCAGGAACTTCCGGAAGCCTCTGAGCAGCGTGTGCTTGGTCTTTTCTTTACTTCCATAACCTATGTTGGGCATCAAGATCTGGCCCCTGAACCTTCTCTGCACCCTGTTGTCAGTGCCTCTGGGTTTCCGCCAGTTGCACTTAATTTTGACGTATTGGCCTGACTGGTGCCAGATGAGCTTCTTGGTCCTCTTTTTGCCAATCTTGGGCTTCACGAGAGATCTGAGGGCCGCCATGGTGCCAAGTGGAAGATGGCTGCCACCTCCCAAGAAGTGAAGGATTTGAATAGACATATGTCCAGTGAAGAAACACAAAGGCCAATAAGTACATGAAAAAATTATCAACATTAGTCATTAGTGGAATGTAAATCAAACAATAATGAGATACCACTTCATAATCGCTAAACTGAATACAATAAAAATGACAAACATAAGTGTTAGCTAGGATGTGGAAGAATTTAAACTGTCATACATTATTGGCAAAATTATAAAATTGTCCATCCACTTTAAAACCAGTTTGACATAGGGGCCAGGGAAATAGCTTAGTGGAGTAAGTGATTGCCTGGCAAGCATAAGGTCTTGAGTTAAATCGCTGGTACTGCAAAAAATAAAACTAAAAAAAATAAATAAATAAAACCAGTTGACAATTCCTAAAAATAGGATTATTATATGATCCTACAATTTCATTCCTAAGTACATGCTTGGGAGAACTGAAACATAAACATGAGGACTTACACATATATGTTCTTGAAAAGGCCTTCCTTTTTTTTTTTTTTTTTTTTTTTGTCTGTCTGATGATGCTTTCAGGGCACAGCAGGTTTGGCTTCTAGACCCGGGAAACCTGAGCAGATGCTTAAACAAGTGTGCCAGTCCCCAGACCCCCACATATATGTTCTTAATAGTGTGACTCATAGCACTCAAAAGGTAGAAGCAACATAGATGTTCCTTAATGATAAATGTAAATAAAATGTGCTATGCCTATATAATGAAATGTTATTTAGCCATGAAAAAGAATGAAGTACTAATAAATATTATATAGATGAAACTTGAGAATATTATGTCAAGTACATGATGCTGGATATAAAAAGGCTGTATGTTTTATGATTCCATTTATATAAAATTCTCGATATAAGCAAGTCTTAGGGAGATAAAAAGTACATTATTGATTGCCAGAGGCTGGAGGTGATGGAAAAATACACAGTGAATGACAATGGGCATGGGGTGGTTTTTAGGTTGTTTTGTTTTGTTTTGTTTTGTTGAGAAAGTCTTGCTGTGTCATTTGGGCTGGTTCTGAATTCCTATAAGCCCCAACTGGCCTTGAATTGCTGGCAGTCCTCCTGCCTTACCCTCCAGAGTGCAGGAATTATAGGTGTGTGTTACCACTGCTGACTGCTCATTTATTTTGTTTCTATCTTTTTGGGGCAGGTTCTCTCTACACTGTTCAGGCTGGCCTGGAGCTCACTTTGTAGCCCAGGCTGGTCTTGAACTCACAATGATCCTCCTGCCTCAGCCTCCTGAGTGCTGGGATCCCAGGCGTGCACTACCACACCTGGTGTGTTTTTGATTTTTTGAGACAAGGTCTCACTATGTAATTCAGGTTGGCTTTGATCTCACCATGAAGTCTAAACTAGCCTTGGACTCATGGTGACCCTCCTGTCTCTTTTTTTTTTTTTTTACATGATGAAAATATTTCTAAATTCTAAATTTGCAATTCTGTGAATATACTAAGAAGTCACTAAATTGTATACCTTATGATGGTGAATTTTATAATAGTATATTTCAATAATATTATAAAATCTTCATGTTTCTTTTTACATTTTTAATATGGCTGCTAGAAACTTTGACATTATATAAGAGGCTCCCTTTATATAACCCTGTTGCACAGTGTTGTTATAAAGAAGAAATGTTTCACTAGGCATGAAAATAAACTTTTTAAATATTGGTTGTAAAATATGTCATATACATTACATCATTTGATCCTCCCACCATCCCAGAAAGACTGTCAGGAAGTGGTTATTATTCCCATTTTAAACTGGAGACACAGGGCCGGGCGGAATGGCTCAGTGGTCTAAAGCGCCTGCTTCGGAAAGTTTGGGCGGCTTCAGGGACCGTGGTTCGATCCCCGGCACCACATGCTGCGCCAGTCCTGCCCTTGGAGCGGGCTGAGCCAGCCATAAAGATGAGTGAATAACCAAACAGAGGTTCTGAAACAAGAGTAAATAAATAAATAAAATTTAAAAAAAATAAAAAATAAACTGGAGACACAGGTTCAAAAATGGAAAAGGCCTACGTCATGGACTCCTGGACCTCAAGCCCCTGATTCCAGGCCCCTCGGATTTTTCTATCACAAACCCCTCATCTGCGTACCACCGGCCTGACCCCACAGTGCTGTGCTGTTGCAGGCTCTCTTAGGGCCATAGAGTAGCTGATCTGAAAGACTTAAGAGAAGAACCTTATCAGGGCCACCATCCCCACTGCTCAGTCACAGCTGCCACCACGTATTGGCAGGCTGGCATTTAGCAGCTCTACTCTCCTGCACCAGACCAGTGATTCTGATGCTGTGGGTCAGGGATACAGCCTGGGTGTGAGGACCTATAAAGCTTCCCTGATAATCTTCATGTGTTGCCCTAGTCAAAAGGGCACCACAGAGATTTTCAATTTGTCATCCGTAGTGATGCAGGTGAGTTTAAAAGCATGAACTTTCACACACAGAAAAACTGCACTTAGGGTTCCTCTGAAGGACTGAGAAAAGGGTCCTATGCCTGCACTTGTGGCATGCAGACCAGCTGCTGGGCTTAGCAGAGCCAGTCTTGTGGTCTCACAATTACTGTAGTAATTGTAATTGTAATTGTAATTATCTGTCTAAGCCCCAGCCCTGAGCCGTGGGTTTGGCACCTGAGCAGGCAACTGAAGCCCGCATACCTGGACAAGCAGCAGGGCAGACCTCCAGGCTGCTCACCGGGATAAGCAGACTTCTTCTTTTCCAGCCAGAGAACATACTATGTGTCAGTCAGACAGGATACCAAATCAAAATCATTGACTTCGGGCTGGCCAGAAGGTAAGGGGATTTTATTTTGCTACATTAACAAAAGTCCTGGGGACTCTTTGTATTTCTCTAGGGCATGGTTACAGGATTTGAGCTTGGGATGGAAGCAAGGGAGCACTGTCACTCAAGAGACCAGTGGCCTTTGGTCTGTAGGCTGGCCTTGTTCCCACTGCAGCCCTAAAAGGCTATGGGATTAACTGTGCTTTGAATTCCTGAGAAGAGAACAAGATTGCTAAGGGAGGATGCTGAAGGGGTACAGATGACCGCTCAGGTCTATGAACCTCCAGCCCATCTGGGCCCAGCTGTGCTAGGGTATGGTGAGGTTCAACATGAAAACTTGTGTGCGGCAGAGTAGGAAAAGTGCCACGCCTTGGCTGAGCGGCTCCAGAACCACTTAAACCTGGTTATTGGTAAGTGGTGGCATGTAGTGACTGCAGAGGGCATTGCCACCCATCCTGTGAGTGTGGTTTGGTTCTCAAGTCTCAGGGCCTGAAAGTGAGCATGCACATATTTTTAAGAATATCTTAAAGTCCCTTAAAATGTTCAGAGCCTTGTAGACTATCCTGTGAAAGGGTGAGTATTTTGAGGGGGATTAATGGCCATGTGCCATTTATGGTAAAACATTTTAAACATTTAATCATCTTTCATATATTTAGACCACATCTCATAATGTTTTCTAAATTTGGAATTACCTTAAAACACTTGCGTGTCTTAAATGCTAGAGCATATTGCTACCTGCTCCCTAGTGGGCCATTTATATTTTTTCCCTAATCACCTGGTCTCCCTGCTCCATGAAATTTATTGGTTCAAATGCATCATGTATCTCTGTAAGTACTATGGCCTGTTGGACAGCCACAATTTCTTATAATAGCTTCTATTTTTCATAATTTTTGAACCCCAAGAACCAGTTCTCATTCACTGAGAGCCAGTGCTGCCCTCACTGAGAATGCATATGAGTATGACAGTACACTCAAATGCCAGATGACTGGTTGCCACATGAATTTAGAGCAGGAAACTACCACAAGAAGCTCCTGGACTGAAGACAGGCTTCTCTAAACAGCAGGAAGGGCAGGCAGACAGGATTTATTATTTGCAACTAATTGCAGGCAAATGTTTTATCACCAGCTTGGGAGCAACTTTTTGCTCATTTTAGTGTGATACCACTAAATGCAGAGCTGGGAGGTGACACACAGTGGACTCTGGGGCACCTGTGCAAGTGGGGTGAGCAGAGTTGCTGGAAGGATGGGGGAGATAGTGTGGGCTTTGGGGCCAAGTGTGCGACATTTGTCCTGTACACACCACCAGTCTAGAGAAGACACAGCAGAAGGTGAGTGCATTCAGGTGAGTTCTGAATGCTAGGTCCACATGTTTCAGTGTCACATTTCAGGTCACTGAGTCTTACCTACCTGGCAGGGAGGTGATAAGGACTAGAAGTAAACTTACCAAGAAATGAATTAGCCAGAGGCCTGCCTAGCAGTGGCCAGTCCACCCAAACTGCTAGGGTCTGTAATCTAACCAAGGCCATCAATGAGGATAACTCTGCCAGCAGCAAACAAGGGCAAGTCCAGGAAAGCACATATAGGGAACCACCTCTAAGAGAAGCTACCTTTATGTCCATGTGAGGCACACACATTCCTGAACAGGAAACTGCACTAGATGGGTCTGGGCTGACAGAGCCACTACTGCTGACTGGAGGATGGGCACAAAACATCAAAACCATCCTCAGTTGCCTGGGATGGGTCAGTCAACCAAATGATCACTTGACAAACTGGCTTTCACCAAATTGGTTTTTGCAAAGTGGCCTGCTTCCTGAGAAGTGTGTCCTTCCACAAGGAAGGCTCTGTGGCGTGTCATTCAGGTTGACAAAGTATATTCTGTGCTGCAGAAGAATGAAATATGTATGAAGTGAGGGGAACTGCCAATTCCCCTCTTACTACAAACTGCAGAAAATGAAGATTTTTTTTTTTCTTTTGGTACTGGGGATTGAACTCGGGACCTTAAGCTTGCCAGGCAGGCACTTATGCTGCTGAGCTATATCCCCAACCCAAAGGTTTATTTCTGGCAGAGTCATGGCCTATGGTAGAGTAAGATTTTGTATGAATCTTCAGGACTCGATTTATATCAAGGGAGACCAGGATCACCCAGGCTGAACAGTGATCCCATCAGTGATCTAGGAGTAATGTCATGGGCCGAGAGTCATAATGGGAGCGGAAACATCTTAATCTGGTTCTCTGTCATGTTGGAGTCTCCCAACTCCCAGGCTGGGGCTCAAATTCCAATCAGAGCACAAATCCATTTCATCAGATCTCTGGGCAGGGTAAGAGGACACTCATACTCCTGCAAGGTTTCCTGCAAGACTTGGGAAAGTGGCTTGCAGGGGCTGGGAGGGCAGAAGGCTGTTTGTTTCAGTTTGGCTCCTGAGTCCTATGGCTGGGTCCATTTCCAGGGGAAGGGAGGAGCACGCTGCCAGATGAGGGTTCTGCAGCCTTTGGTTCCCTGGCTTCCCACCAACCCCTTATTGCTCTTTCCCTGTGAACCTTGTTGACTTTAGGTCTGTATTTACCTGGCTCCCAACAAATTTGGAAAAAAAAAAGTACTGCTCTTGGGCCTGGCGGGTTGGCTCAGTGGTCTAAAGCGCCTGCTTGGGAAAGCTTGGGCGGCTTTAGGGACTGCGGTTCAATCCCCGGCACCACATGCTGTGCCAGTCCTGCCCTCGGGGTGGGCTGAGCCAGCCATAAAAATGAGTAGAATAAACAAACAAAGGTTCTGAAACAAGAAAATAAATAATTTTTTTTTTTAAAAAAGTACTGCTCTTGGAAAACTAGCTTGAGGGGAGCAGGGCACTTTGGCAGAATAAATCATTTAAGCCACTTTTATTATTTTTATTCTTAATCACTTCATTTGTAAGATGAGGTCAATAATCTTAGCTATTTCAGAGGGGTAGGGCCAGCGATGTAGCTCAGCAGACTAAGTGCTTGCTTAGGTAAGTGCAGGGGCCAGTTTGATTCCTGGCCCCGCCTGGCACGCCAGCCCCACTCTCGGGCATGCTGAGCAGGCCATGGAGTTCAGCATGGTGGTGTCCGCCTGTAATCCCAGCACTTGGGAGGCAGGAAACAGGAGGGTCACTATGAGTCCAAGCTGCGTAGTGAGACCCTGCACACACACACACACACACACACACACACACACACACAAAACTCAAAGGGATATAGTGAGAACAAAAAGAGGCAATACTGGCATATAAATCTTTCAGCATGGTATCTGGAAGACAGGAAGTGCCAACTAAACTTGAGCTAGAGATTTTCTTCTCCTTTAACCATGGGTCTCAAAGATTTTGTTTGTAACCACTCTCAGCCATCAACTCCTTTCCTAGCCATGCTTTCATTTGATGTCCATTTCCTTTTCTGATTTTTTTTTTTTTTTGAGACAGTGTCTCAAAAGGCTCAGTTTAGATTGTCCTTGAAATACTATGTAGCCCAGATTGACCTCAAACTTGTGGTGATTCTCTTGCCTCAGCCTCCAGAGTGCCAGGACTACAGGCATATACAATACCCAGCTCTGATTCTTTTTTTTTTGGAGTTGTGATTAAAAAACAAAACAAAACAAAAAACATGCATGGTATGTTGGCCATTGAGTTGGCCACCGAGTCTGCATGGTGGCACACACCTGTAATGCAGTGCCGGGGAGGCTGAAAGCAGGAGGATCACTATGAGTCCGAGCTGTGTAGTAAGAACCTGTACCAGATACATTTTTTTTTTTTTGTCTTTTTTGAGACAGGGTCTCACTATGCAGTTCAGGCTGGCCTTGAGCTCACTTTTGTAGTCCAGGCTGGTCTCAAACTCACACCAATCCTCCTGCCTCAGCCTCCAGAGTGCTGGGATTACAGGCGTGCGCCACCACGCCCAGCTTACCAAATACATTTTTTTTTGTAACTTTATTTTTTTCCTTTTTTTATTGTTTAAATTTAACATGAGTTATATTACATGAGTTATATTTTCATCATCAGATCAGTTTAGATTAATACATATAGGTATATAAGCTTGATCAAACAATTAAACATTAACGCTTCTAAATCAACATTATTTTTTTTTCTTTTTCCCTTTCTTTTCTTTGAAAGTTGACATATTGTATATTGTCCTCATAATCGTTCTACAGAGTACAGTGTGTGGGCATGACCCACCTCCCTATTGATGTTGCTTAGAAAAAAAAAAAAGGAAAAGAATATACTTCTCTTTGGACTAAAAGGAAGCAGGTACATATACGGTCACCAAATACATTTAAAAAAAAAAAAATACAGTACAAAATTTACCACCCAGTGTCCATCAGTGGAGAAACAAAAAGGAAAAGTAGTACAGTACATATACCCAAAAGAATACTGTTCAACTTTAAAAAAGGAAATCTGGTCATTTCAGACAGGATGTACAAATCAGAAGGATATTATTGTTATTATTATTATTATTATTATTATTATTATTTTGTCTTTTTAAGACAGGGTCTCAGTGTGCAGTTCAGGCTTGTCTTGAGCTCACTTTGTAGCGCAGGCTGGTCTCAAATTCCCAATGATCCTCCTGCATCAACCTCCCAAGTGCTGGGGTGGAAGTACATTAAGCTAAGCAAAAATACCAGGCACAGAAAGACAAATGAAGCATGATCTCACTTATGTGTGGAATCTAAAAGAGATGAACTCACAGTAGCATATACAATGATGTTCACCAGGGCAAAGCCAGGGACACTGGGGAGATGCTGGCTAACATATTGTTAGGCAAAAAGAGCAAGTTCAAGAAATCCATAGTACAAGATGATGTTGCCGGGCGTGGTGGTGCACACCTGTAGT
>PVJA010016403.1:0-23798 GCA_004027025.1 Myocastor coypus | reverse complement strand
TATATTGCCTACTTAAAAACTATAAGGAGAATAGATTTGAAGCATTCTTTTCACATAAAAATAAGTGGAGTAATTCATATCTTAAGTCATTTAATGTAGGCATTCCAAAATGTATAGATATGCCAAAACATCATGTTGTAAACTGTATTCATAACTTTTGTCATTTAGGATAAAGTAATGAATAAATAAAATTTCTGTCTTAATATTTGCATGTACTGTTCAGGCACCAGCTATAATCTAGTGTTATCGATTAATCTCCAGAACATTTGTTCTTGAAAAACTGACATTCTTTCTAGTTTACCTACTCTCTAGTCCCATGTGAGTATATGATCTGACAGATTTAAATATGTGAGCCATCCTGGTGGGTAGGAAGCAGTACATCGCTTCGTAGCTTTGATTTGTATCCCTTAGTGCAAATACATCTTTTCCTCTTTTTCAAATTTTACTGTCATTGACCAACTACACTGTGTAAACCAACAGCCATCTCTGCCTAACATCTCCCACCTTATTTGTACCTGCCCACATGGCTATGTGTTGAATAAGATACATATATTCTTTCCTCTTCAGACTGCAAGTGTCTGGAGGACTGTGGTTCTCTGATTCTATTACTAACTTAGAAAAGCCTGAAGATTGAGGCCAGGGGTGTGATTATTTCCCCAGTAAAATACACACGTAGTGTGAAAGAGTCTGAGGCAATGTGTCTGATGGTAAGGCTTGAGGAGTGTCCCCTTCCCTGGGAATCAGTCCCTTCCTTGCATCTGTCCCAAGGCCTTCTGCCTCTGGTTCTCTGTGCTTTTTCTCCTCAGGTACAAGCCTCGGGAAAAACTAAAAGTGAATTTTGGTACTCCTGAGTTCTTGGCCCCAGAAGTTGTCAATTATGAGTTTGTCTCCTTCCCCACTGACATGTGGAGCGTGGGAGTCATCGCCTACATGCTGTGAGTGCTCCGGGGCCTGGGTGTGAGGTGGGGCTACAGCCATCTGTCTTACTTCGCCTACTCTGGCAAGCAGTAAAAATTTGAAGTTTATTTGGGAAGTATTCTAGGGAACCTCAGTAGAGGAATAAAACAGAGAGAGGAGGAAGAAAAAGCAGCCAGGTGAGGGTCCACTCTGAGCAAGTTTCTTTATTTAAATTGATTCTGATTGCAATTTATTGTTTATAATAAGCTAAAGTTGGGGGGGAATGAAACATGCAGACGTAATTCCCCAGAGTAAAAGTCTGAATGCCTTAGGCGTCAGCAACATCAAAGTCATAGGCTAAGTTGTTGAGGTTTTTTGATATAAATAAAATAACTGAAAATAACTAAAGGCAGTAGTGATCCAGAAGTAGAGCCCACCTTTGAACACCTGGAGTTTATTCCTACTGAGAAACTCTGGACTTCACTGTGGAACACTCACCCAGTTACTTAATTTGCATACAAACTTTCATTCATTGTTGGTTGGGGGCTAGACTCAGATGTCAGGGATTGAATGAACTTCTGGGCACTACTGGGTGCATAAAGCAGCTTGAACTAGAATAAAGGCCCTCCAGCAAAGAAATGAAGGTGCTCAGGTAAAAGTAGGGAGGACTGCACCAAGGGGATGAGGCCAAGACAATACTGTGTACCCCATCCTGTCACTGCTGACCCAGGGTTCCCTGCTTTCATCTCTCCAACTCTGAACTTCCATGGTTCTCTCCTTGAGGCCAAAATTATGTTTTATTTCTTTACCTATTGCACAACTGCAGGCTGTGTTCCTGTACTTCACATCTATCTGTGGTACAAACTTGGGGAAGTCTGGAGCCTCTAGGCCAGCCAGCCAGCTAGGCTGTGAGGCAAGGGTCGTAGCTATATGATCCAGACTGAGAAACACAGACAGCTATTTCAAAATTAAATTAGTATATACCCAAGGGCTGGTGAGATAGCTCAGTAGACTAAGTGCCTGCTTAGGCAAGCTCAGGGACCCTGTATCGCCCTCTGGCTGGCTGAGCTGGCCACCGAATCCAGGCGTGGTGGGGTATCCCTGTAATCCCAGCACTGGGGAGGCTGAAAACAGTAGGATCATTATGAGTCCCGGCTGCATAGTGAACCCTATACCAAATACATAAAGTTAATAAAATAATAAATTAATATATACTCAATTACGGAATATATTGTCAGGCTCCCATTTTTCTTTACTTCAGAGACAAGGGGGAACGAGGTGAAGGTGATAGCAGCCCTATTCTGAACATCCTTCCACCTGCTCCCCTAAATTAACAAACACTGAGCTATATCTGGTGAAGAAGTAACAGCTACTTTTGTCTTGAACTCTGTTGGTTCTGGTTAGGTCTACTTGGGCCTTGTAAATTGCTTCTGTATTCTATCGAAGCATTTGGTATGTGTGGCTTCCATTTACTGTGCTGATGCTCCTTTCTCTCCTCTGTAGACTCAGTGGTTTGTCCCCATTTCTAGGGGACACAGATGCAGAGACCATGAATTTCATTGTGAACTGCAGCTGGGACTTTGATGCTGACACCTTTGAAGGACTGTCGGAAGAGGCCAAGGACTTTGTTTCCCGGCTCCTGGTCAGAGAGAAGAGGTACTCTGCACCTGTCACTAAGAGCCTATGTGTGGCAGTGAGTCTGCCCTGAGTAGGGGTGGGGTAGCCTAAAGCTAGAGCCCTCCTTAGGATTTCTTAGTCTACTATTTCTTTGGAATAATAATCGGAACAGAGAGAGGAAAAAAGGATATCGATTAAAAACAAGTAGGAGTACAAGCTTCTAGATATGCTTTAGAAAAAAGTATATTTGTAAATGGTCCTATTTTGAAGCTATCATTTCCCATTGGCTTATGTTGAAAAAAAATGTGAGATATGCAGATTTCATTCTCCCCAGAATAAAGATCTGAATACTTCATTTCTTGGTGACAGAAGCCTACTTAGGCTTCAGCAGTTTTATGTCATACAGTAAGCCACTGAGGTTTTTTTTTTTTTTTTTTTTTTTTAATATACACTCACATAAAATAACACAATTAATAATAACCAGAAGTAAAGACCATCTGTGGGCAACTGGAGTTTGTTTCCCCTGGGAACTTGAGAAATCATTCTGCAACACTGCCCCCGAGCTAACTTCTTGTTTTTTGAGCCAGGGTCTCACTGTGTAGTTCATGCTGGCCTTGAACTCGTTACGTAGCCCAGGCTGGCCTCAAACTGACTGTGATCCTTCTACCTCAGCCTCCTGAGTGCTGGGATAATGGGCGCGTGCCATCACATTCTCGAATTACTAAGGCCCAAGAAGATGAACTCTGACACAGGTCACTTTTCTCTGCCTTTCAGTTTTATTTCTGATTGTGAAAGGTTATGTGAGAGGAAAAAAACTCTAAGTATACTCCAAAGGAGAAATGAGCTTCTGTCAAATGTCATGTTTCTGTTTGAAATGTTTTTTATTACTGCATACTGTAGTACATGAGGACTGCGTTCATCATAAGGAGTTGGTACATGCACAGAACACATTTAATCCTTTTCACTTCTCCTCCCTCCTCCCTCCTTCCAGCTCTTGGTCCCTTTCCTATTTGCAAAAGATCTCCCCACTTTCTATTATCTTTATATTGCTTTTTAAATTATTTAAATTATTTGAAGTTTGGGTTTCTCATGTAAGAGAAAGGATGCAATATATAAACTTGAGTGTCTGATTTGTTTCACTTACATGCCCTACAAATGCCATAAATTTATTCTTCCTTATGTCTGCATAGTACTCTATTGTATATAAATACCACAATTTCTTGTTCCATTCTTTTACTTCTTAAGAGCCATCACAGGTATAGCCTGCCTTACGTGCTGCGTCAGCTTCGCTGCCCTTGCTGGGAGATTAACTACCTAACACATTCCCTCGTAGAGATCAGGGAACATTTTGCTGCTGACTTACTACTTACTGGCCTTTTTAGAGGGCAGTTTTAGACAAATTCTCTTTTTGGTATATGACATGTATCTGCCAGAATAATTAGAAGTTCTACTGACTCAGGATTCCTGCCTGATACAAGTTTCCAGTTGCTAAGTGAAGTTTTAACTGCTGTTTCACAGCTGCAGAATGAGTGCCACACAGTGCCTGAAACATGAGTGGCTGAATGATTTGCCTGCCAAAGCCTCCAAATCCAAAGTTCATCTCAAATCCCAGCTGCTCTTACAGAAGTACATGGCCCAGAGAAAATGGAAGGTATTTTTTCTTGAGTAAAGGAAACATTTGTCTTCTGACCTTGGAAAGAACTGTAACTAAATTTTTACGTTTTTTTACTATAGATTTTTAAAAAATAGACAGCTTACATTATTTTATTTTATTTTTTATTTATTTAATTATTTATTTAAGTATTATGGCTGGCTCACCCTGCCCTGGGGGTTGGGCTGGCGCAGCATATGGGGCCGTGCCAGTGATCAAACCGCGGTCCCTGCAGTTGCCTATGCTTGTCTAAGCAAGCACTTTAGACTGCTGAGCCATCTCACCAGCCCCCCACTATAGATTTTTTTAAAGGAGAAAAATCTCATTTTAAAAGCTGTTGATTAAGGGGCCTGGCGGAATGGCTCAGTGGTCTAAAGCGCCTGCTTGGGAAAGCTTGCGTGGCTTCAGGGACCACGGTTCGATCCCCGGCACCACATGCTGCGCCAGCCCTCCCCTCAGGGCGCGGGCTGAGCCGGCCATAAAAATAAGTGAATAAACAAATAAAGGTTCTGAAACAAGAAAAAAATAAAATTAAAAAAAAAAATAAAAATAAAGCTGTTGATTAAAATAAGCCAGACACCAAAAAATAATGGATATAAAAGTGTCATTCAGTCTGTGGTCATACAGACACTTGAAGTGATAGAATGAAGTTGGGCATATGAAAGATGCTCAAAATATACAGTGCATGTTTAAATTTTTAAAAATTATAGTAGAAGACACATAGTTATTAATTCTCCACAAGATATACCCTCTTGCTTAGAACACAACTATCCCATCATTTTTACCACTTTCTGGCTCAATTTTTCTGAAATTCCTGAGGTATGATAAAAAATAAAGTGAATGGGATGCTGACTGTCACCCAGCAGAAAGGAAGCTCATGGCAACATGATGCTGTCTTTATCCACTTTTTTCACCAGATCTGGCGTTGAAACTTCTAGTCCTCCTGCCAAGGGCTTTGAATCCATTCAGGACATCAAGGCAGCCACAACAGTGCAACTAAAGCTACTCACAAAAGAGCACTGCCAGCACTGTTTCAGAAAGTGGCAAGAACAGTGTCTTTGAAGTGGAGTATTCTGAAGAGGATTAATGGCAATGTGTCTCTTTGTTGGTTTAAGAAAGGGTCTTCTCTTGTAGCCCAAGGTGGCCTTAAACTCTCAGTGATCTTCCTACCTCTGCCTCCCTAGTCCTGGCATCACAGGCATGCACCACCATGCCTGGCAATGTGTCTTTTACTGTAACAATTTTCTAAACCATTTTTAAACATTGACTGTATTTTTTGGTCCCACTTTTGTATGTCCTTTGTGGTGGTAGTAGTGTCTTTCCTAAACTAAATGGGTTGCAGTTTTGAAAGCTTTATAACTTCCTTTCTAATGGACTTCTTTTATAACATGGACATGGAACCCATCTTAGTAGTCACCATCAAGGGAAGTGGCTTTCTATTTTGGTGCTAATTCTGATCATCAGTAAAACACCAAGTAAGGTGGGGGCCATAGCTCCACGGCAGAATCCTTACTAGGCCTAAGACCCCAGGTAAAAACTCCAGCACCAAAACCAAAATCAAACACCCAAGACAAAAAACAAAAGACCTTTACCTAGAGAATCAGTACACATGTATACCTGTACATGTACGTATAAAGCAAAACTTCACATTTATTCTAACATACTATGATACATTGTTTTCTATTCTGCGTCATTTGACTTTGTTAAAAAGTAGTTGTTTGTAGTCTAAATTTTTTTCACACCCCACTGGTGGGTTGTGAGTTATGATTTGAGAAATATTGTTTTAGTTTTAAGTAGGATGCTATACTTTCCAGACATCCCTGAGGGTCCACTCTGTTCTTCTCTATTTTAGAAACTTGTTTTCCCCTTTAGATTTGTAATTTTAAACAAACTCAAGTAACTAGATTCCCTTCACTTCCTTTTTAAAGGTCTAAAAGAGTATGCTTTTTCTTTTTTTTTTTTCCTTTCTTTCCTTATCTCAAGAAACATTTCTACGTGGTGACCGCTGCCAACAGGTTAAGGAAATTTCCAACTTCTCCTTAGTAGACAACGCAACTGCTCCAAAAGACCCACAAGTTATTGACACGGTTGTTGACCTGAAGATGATTCAAGCGCTTAAATATTGTTTTACTATTTTAATTATTCTAATTTTATAAAAGAAAAAAAAGTTAGGGGCCCGGCGGGATGGCTCAGTGGTCTAAAGTGCCTGCTTGGGAAAGCTTGGGCGGCTTCAGGGACCGCAGTTCGATCCCCGGCACCACATGCTGCGCCAGCCCTGCCCTTGGGGTGGGCTGAGCCGGCCATAAAAATGAGTAAATAAACAAACAAAGGTTCTGAAACAAGAAAAAAATAAATAAATAAAATTAAAAAAGAAAAAAGTTAACTGTTGCTTTCCTTATGACTGTAAGAATGCATTTTAGAAAATTATTTTCTATATAAAATCACTAAGTTCAAAATGCTGTATTTACTTTTCAAGTATTAAAATGTAAGCATGCTATGGTAAGGTCTTACTTTGTTTTTTCCTCTTTTGTGGTACCAGGAATTGAACTCAGGACCTTGTGCTTGCCAGGCAGGCACTTATGCCACTGAGCTATATCCCCAGCCCCAAAAGGTCTTACATTGAATGTATCAAATTTAACTTTGAAATTTAGCTATTATGAAAGGGCATGTTTCTCATAATTACCTCTTCTAGTGCAAATGTTCCAGTACAAAGAATTCCTAGAATTTTGATCAGCTTATGTGTGTGCAAATATTGTACAATATTAAAAATCAACACAACATACTTCCTTTAGTTTTGTGTAAAATTTCAAAATATATCAATTGTGGCTAAATTTAAAGTTTTCACTTGACATTAGACAAAAGGTGGAAAAGCAATTAAATTTGAAATTTTGAAATGTATTTTTAAATTCTATATCCACCTTCATTCTCTCTCCTACCTCTACAGTCTTGACCTTCATTTCTTGGTTATAAACTTCTGGCCTTGTCTAGAAACTGATACACAATACATGAAGTGAAGTAAGAGTTTAATGATGTTCATCTTCCTGGGACACAGAAATGAAGCAATAAAGAAGTGCTCTTGTACTTTTTATTAATGATATACTACTTCCAGGGTTTTTTGCTTTGTTTTGTTTTTTTGTGGGACTGGGGTTCAAACTCATGACCTTGCACTTGCCAGGTAGGCACTTGTGCAACAGAGCTATCTCCCCAGCCCCTCAATGTTATTTTAATTCTCTTTTTAAAAAATTTTCTTAAGGGTTTACAAGGTGTTCAGGGTCTCACTACTAGATTGGACTTGTAGTAATCCACCTGTTTACAGCCTCCCAAGAGCTGGGATTATAGGCTCACGCCCCCATGTCGTCTCAGTTGCCATTTCAGCACGTCCCAGAGGCAGGGCCAGCAAGGCAGGCCTAGGGATCAAACTCCTGGCCCTTGCACCTGGTTGTAGGCGCTTTAATCCACTGAGCTATTTGGCTGGCCCTCAATGTTATTTTAAGATATGCTTTGTATATTGTTCTATATAAAACTTTACTACTTAGATTAAAATAATCATCATCCATTCACTGAAATAACACTTTTCTCAATGTGGTGAGCACTAAAACAGTCAAACGCTACATGTGTGCATTGCAGAACTTTTTCTTAGAGGTTTTATTATATTCTAAAGCTTGGGCAGGCCTTGATGTTGGGGCAAACCTGCCACCATGCCTGGTTTATTTCAGCTCTTTAACTCAGTTACTCAAGCTTTTATTATTTAAAAGCTAACACTTTAAAATTTCTTCACCTTTGGTTGAAGGTTTTGTTCCTTTTCAAGACAGGGTCTCACTATGCAGCCAGGCTGGCCTCAAACTTGGCAGTCCTCCTGGCTCAGTTCCCCAGTTCACTTTTGTCTGATTTTTGTGGTACAGTACTTCCATTACCTTTTGAAATCAGGTGTTTTAGCTGGTGTAGTGACTTAGTTTTTGATTAGACATCCAACAGTTTCACAGCCTTTCGGGATTTTTTCCTCCACCAAAATAAAGACTTTTCTTGGGTTGTAACTTTACTTTGGAAAGGTAACCCTTGTCAGGGGTCTGAGCTTTTCTGAATCAGCATTTCTAGGCCTGCTCCAAACTGACAAATAAACAAACATATAAATAGATTGTATTTAAAACTGCTTTTAATGAGACAGTAGTAGTGATTTTACTTTTTAAGTGTCAATTACATTTATGAAAATGTACTTTCAAAAAAATGGTACTGAGGAACAATGTATGTCTATTTAGATGCTAGGTTTTCAGCCAGGCATAGTGGCACATGCCTCCACTCCCCTTGGGAGCCTGAGGCAGGGGGAGTTAGATCAGCCCAGGCTACAAAGTGCATTCAAGGCCAGCATAAACTGCATAGCAAGACCCTGTCTCAAAAAGACAAAAATCAAATTAAATTAAATAGATGCTAGGTTTTCATTGGAAATAATCTGTACTTATATTTCACAATATTATGGAAAATACATGTATATACTCAAGATGTTCTAAGTTTTCCAAATAATTTAATGAAGTACCTGTTTTTAATTTAATTAAAATAAAGTTAGAAACTCAGTTCTGTTGCTACATTAATTGCATTCTAAGTGTGTAACAGCCACGCGTTTAGTGGTTTCTATTTGGACAGGGCACATCTAGAATCCTGCACCATATCTGCCAAATTTTAATTTTTCCCCCTTATGCTTAAGCCTGAGAGGTATGTGCAGGACAGGACCACAATCCACACTAGTGAAAAAGGTAATGTGGACTTCTTCTAACCTTTTACTTGGTAAAGGGTCTCCATGTAGCTTAGACTCATACAGATCCTCCTGTCTCAACCTCCCCAGCCCACCACCCCCAGTTTCAGTGGCTTGTACAAAGGTGTTCCTGGGGTTCCAGGCCAGCAGGGCTTGTGGTACCAGGGTCCTTGCACTTGCCAGGTAGGCACTTAGACAGCTGAGCTATCTCTGCAGCCTCAGAAATGTGGATTTTTGCCTCCATGAAATTAAAGTAATAGTTGGACGTAGTGGTACAAGCCTGTAATCCCAACACTTAGAAGACTGAAGCAAAAGGATCAGGAGTTTGAGCCCACCTTGGGCTACAAATTTAAATTCAAAGCCAGCCTGAACTATATAGCAAGACCTTTGCTCCAAAACCAAAAGCAGTTACAAACAAAACTCAAATGAACGTATGAGCAGCTTTTGCGAAGCCTCAAGTTTCTAGTTATTTTTAGTTCTCTACTCTAACATGTACTTCTTCCCCAAAATTTTAGATTATAACTGTGTTGGTACCAACTATTTATAATGGGACTTTTTCACTTAATAAGAACAATAGTGATTGAAATCTGTTAGGCAACAAACCCTAAAACATAAGTGAGGTAAGGGTGTGGGGAAAACAGCATTTTCTTATTGCTGATGGACAGGTATCTAAATGTTAGGCCCACCATGCAGCAATTCCATTTCTAGATGTTACCACTCAGTACTTAAACAAGTATACAGAAATGTATGCAGTGTTCATGGTAACCCTGTTGTTAATGATCAAGTAGAAATAATGCATGCCTATGTGAGTTAAATGCTTTGCCATATTCTTACAGGGGAATAACTCAGGTGTTAAAGGATAGATCTAAATGTACTGAGAGCCATCTCTTCTCTTAAAAATTATAGAACACACATATGATATCATCCACTTAAAGAGATACATGCTCTTATGTGCATCAAAAGTTATCAGATATGCAAGAAACTTAACAGAAAGTAGGGTGTGAAAAGTGGGTGATTGGGAGGAAAAGTTCTGCTTGGGAGAGGGGATTCTTTTTTTTTTTTTTTTTTTTTTTGTGGGACCAGGGTTTGAACTCACAACTTTGCATTTGCCAGGCAGGCACTTGTACCATGGAGCTATCTTCCCAGCCCTGGGAATTCTACTTTTCATATCTTTCTGAACTATCTGAATTTGTTTTTAACAAGCACGTAGTGATCTTATGATGAAAAAATTAGTAAAATCAAGTGTGGAGTCTGACTTCAGCAAACTATAAAAAGATGTATTAGAGACACTTGGGGATTTTAATTTTAAATTTCACCTTTGATAACAGAACTGAGTTTCCCAAGAGGTTTTTATTTTTAAACAATAAAAATAGT
This sequence comes from Myocastor coypus, assembly GCA_004027025.1. Taxonomy (NCBI): domain Eukaryota; kingdom Metazoa; phylum Chordata; class Mammalia; order Rodentia; family Myocastoridae; genus Myocastor; species Myocastor coypus. The sequence continues at coordinate 13,512 of PVJA010016403.1, read as the reverse complement.
ACTGAAACAGATGGCATGAGTAATAAGCTGAATATGATTTTTAAAAACTGTACTTATGAAAATAAGGCTCAGAAGCAACAGATTTAACCAAATCTTCAAAGTGAATGTCCTTAATTTAAAATGGATAAAGACCTAAATATATGAGTTAATCCTATTAAAATAAGAGGGAAAACTTCACAATATTGGATTTCTTTGACATGAGAGCAAATGTCAACTGGACTACATGAAAACTAAAACTCATACAGTTAGCAGAATAAACAGCAACCTGATCAGTGGAAGAAAATATTCTCCAAGTATATATTTGATAAGGGTTAATATCTAGAATACATAAAGAACAGCACAATTATAAAAAGTCAACTCAAAAAGGGGAAAAGGATTTGAGTACATTTCTACAAATTAAATTCACAACAGCCAGTAAGTACAGATGTGTAACATTAGTCACTGGGGCAAGACAAAAACCGTAATGAGATGTTAGACTCACATCCATTAGGGTGGCTACTTAAAAACAACCCACCAAAACTCCAAACCAAACCTCACAGAAAATAAACATTGGCAAGACTGGAAGAAACCCACATCCACTATGAGCAGGAATATAATGTACCTACTGTAGATGGTTTGGTCCTCAAAAACTCTTAAATTACCAAATGATATGGTAACCCCACATACAGGTATAACTTCCAAAACTGCATAGCAGGGTCTTTAGTAAATAGCTGTATACTCATGTTCATCGCAGCTAAGAGGGGGAAGCAACTAAAGTGTCCCATTAATGGATAAATATATTCTAAAAGTGGTATGGAATATTAACCTTCAAGAGGAATATTTTGATATACGCTGCATCAGATATGAAAGTTGAGGACATTATACTAAGGAAATAAATTAGTCACAAAGAAGTACTATGATTTCACTTATTTGAAGTATAGGACAGAAAAAAAATTTTAGTTGCCAGGAGCCCAAGGAAGGGAGGAATATGGAGTTAATGAGTAGTCCAGTTTTGCAAGACAAAAAAATTCTAGAACCTATTTGTGACAAATGAAGCATATACTTTGTAAAGCTGGAAATATATCTCATTTTTAAAAATATGCCTAATTTTACATGATAAAAGAACACTATTTTTAACTCAAAGCTAAAATTCTAAACTTGCCACCAAATTAAAAACAAACTATAGCGGGGCGTGGTGGTGCATGACTGTAATCCCAGCACTTGAGAGGCTGAAACAGGAGAATCAATGTGAGTTCGAGACTAGCCTGGGCTACAAAAGTGAGCTCAAGGCCAGCCTGAACTGTGTAACAAGACCGTCTCAAAAAGACAAAAACAAAAAACTGTACCTTCTTGAATGAAGAATATTCACTTACCCATTTTAGACTATAGTGAATGCCTTCCAAATGTTTTATAAGTATTACACTTAATTCTCACAAGACACATGTATTTGTTTTATAAATGGAAAAACTGAAGCTTAGTTAACTCTTGATCTGTTTTTAGGGGAAAAGTGACACAGGACTTATTGTGCTATTTCCCAAGTTTCAGTCAGCTAAATTTTAAGAATTAAAAAGAGCAAGGATTCCTTCAAACTGATAACAAGTGCAACTTGAATGCACAAAAAAAAATAACATTTATTAATTTAGGCTGTACAAAATATTTACTCAAAACAATTGCACAAAAACTTAAGTAAAATCTTATATTCGTGATAGGACAGAAGACTGTCTTAATCTTAAGACAAACAGAAATACAGTGGCTCCCATTTCCTATTGTGAGACAGCCAGCCCTGTGGGGATCCAAATGTGAGGCACTGCAGTTGATCTAATGTTGCTTATACCAGGAGGAGTCCAATGCCTCTAACTCAGATCTAATAATGGCTTCTTCCTGGAGATGGCAGTAAATGCTAATGGTTTGCAGCACATCCAGGCTGGAAACTAAAATCACTCTGCTATGGTCTTTTGAGTACTGGTAGCATTTTCCAAAATTTTCCTTTTCCATTCTTCATAATCCTGTGTCACATCTTCATCTTTCTGTGACTTATGTGGGATTTCTTCTACTTCCTTTATTTCTATGAGAAAAAATATAATTTCAAAATTCTTATGTTTAGAAATGAAGTGAAAGTAAATTTGCAGAAAATTATCCACTGCAATTAAGACAGTAGGAAATAAGATACTAAAATTAAATGGTAACTCTTAACTTTTTTCTCCTCCTTATACTCTTAGCATTCCAACAAATGGGCCCAGAGAGATAGCTCAGAGGCATAAGCACCAACCTGGCAAGTATAAGGACCTGAGTTCAATCCCCAGCCCTACACACCAGGTGCGTCTTCTTGGCCCCAGCATCTAGGGCAGCCCACCATGCCAAAAAACAAATTAAAAGAAAAAAAAAAAAGCTCTTCAAAAGCATCCCAACAAAATCATTTGTTAAGCATTATCAAACATTTACTCTATGCTTGATGAGCCCTGAACCAACCCCCCCCCCTTTTTTTTAAACATATTTGGTACAGGGTCTTACTACTGCAGCCTGGACTCATAGTGATCCTCCTGCTTTCAGCTTCCCCAGCACTAGGATTACAGGAGTGCACAACTACACCTGGTCTCAGTAGCCAGCTTAGCATGCCTGAGATGCTAGGGATCTGACCACGGTTCCTGCGCTTGCCTAAACAGGCGCTTGAACCGAATGCTTTAAATTGCCTCTCATTCTACTGTTACCAAAATACTAATGAAGTGAGTGTTAATGTTACGTTTTATATTAGCAAATTTCACAGAAACTGTGACTTTCATAAACTCACACAAACAACAGGTGCTATTCAAGTCAATAAAAGGCCATCAGCCAGACTGTCTTTGTAGATGGAGCTCCTATGTAAGCAAATAAGAATTTAACCAGAAAACATTTTTTTTCTTGTTTCAGAACTTTTGTTTGTTTATTTATTTATTTTTATGACTGGCTCAGCCTGCCCTGAGAGCAGGGCTACTGCAGCATGTGGTGCCAGGGATCAAACTGCGGTCCCTGCGCTGCCTAAGCTTTCCTAAGAAGGCACTTTAGACCACTGAGCCATCCTGCTGGGCCCCCAGAAAACATTTTTTATAACAAAGAAAAATGAAACAAAGCAAGTTTCTACAAGTCACAGTAAGAGACCTTCCATCAGGGCATGCCCAAATAAAGTAAATGCAGTCACAGACCATAAAGTCATTTCTTCACTTTGCTTCCAGGTTCAGTTTATAAAAACTTACTCAGTCTCTTTGAGCAATCTGAATCTCTTTCTGATTTGAGCGCTGCCCAACTCGAGTCAATCATTGTTCAAACTCTATTACGAACTTTACTTTTTCTAATGCTTTTAATTGTGGTAGACTTGTACTCAATTGTGGTAGACTTGTACCTCAGGCTCTTTGGCTTCAGCTGTTTCCTTCATTAGACAATACTTCTGTTACTTTCACTAATCATTGCTTGGAAGATTGGTCTTAGCAAATGGTCAAGATTTACTTCAAGAGTGCTCTTGTCAAGTGAGCTACTCCAACTGCACAGGACTATTCACTGCATTAATCACAGTACACTAATTTCACTACCAGTATGAGTACAGTGTTAGTAAGACTTACCCTTTGCCAATGATTCAGCCACTGTCTTCTTTTTCTTCTGTGGAGGACTAGCTAAATCTCTAAATTCTTCTTTAAGGAAAGAAAGTATTAGTGAGTTAATTTTTCTCCTCAATTTTAGTTTCTGGACATATTTTAGCTCATAAACAAATCTTAGGCACCTTGCTAGGACAAAGAGAAGACAAACTTGAAATTCACTTATTTCCTAGCTTAGTACATGGATGGAGGTTGGCATGTAACATCACAACATGCCACAGACTGTATTTCCCATGGATTCATGGAATTATAGCTTTCTAAACAGTTCCTATTTTTTTAAATTTTTTTTTAATCCCTACTTCATTTGAAAAATAGAAAAATCAGGGGTGTTTTTCCCCCCACTAAAACCTATCTGGCCCACATTAAATGCAGAACTCAAAAAGCAAGCAGTCTGCAAATTGAAAATACCTGAGTTTTACCAGCAAATCTACATTTTCTTAAGCTATAGAATACTCACTGCCAGCACTTGGGAGTTGAAGCAGGAGGATCAGTGCAAGTTTAAGACCACCCTGGACTATAAAAGTGAGCTCAACACCAGCATGAACTATGTAGTGAGACCCTGTCTCAAAAAGACAAAAAGGGAAGAATACTCACTGTCAATCTGCTGTCCAATCTTCTCTAGTTGCTTACATAGTCGATCAAATATGGCTTTTTTTACACCGGCCACTGCTACCATTTTGTTTTTATCCACTTTTAGCTTTAGAATCCTATAAAAGAATTTCAAAAATTGCTTTTTGAGGACTATTTTCTTCCTTGACATCAAGATTATAAATGTTCTTCCTCCTGCATGACCAAAAGCCCCCACTTACTTACTTTTCCTTTATTCCACAACTAATTCATTAGTTAGAACCATGAAAATTTGCCTTTTTAAGGCCTTTATCTGATTAGGTATTATGTTAGGGAGTTAAGATAATACTTGGGATCTTTTTTTTTTTTAACAAATGGGGCAGATAAACTACATTTGCGGTTGAGTTTCATACCTTTTAGCATTCCAGATGTTAACTTGCAGAATGACAATTACAGTAATTTAACTGCTCAATTCACTTTAGCCCATGCTGCTTATAATATACTAGCGTATTAACATCCTTTCACCTCCTCAAAAACTCCCAAGGCTTCTACAGCAAGCACTAATCAAAATTACAAACTTCTTATTCAGAATAACAGATATGTCCACTCCTCTTTGCTCACAACTGGGGCTATCTAACCATTTGCAGTTTTCTGCAATTTTCCTACTCCCTCTTAAGGGGAAGTATACATGTATCATTGTCGATATAAATAAACATTGCGTACGAATCAGTCCTAGGTATGTTAATATAGTCAAACACACTAAAAAGTATTGCCTAGGTAGTAAGAAACTTTATTCTTTAGGGCCAACTATCCTGTACCCCCACCCAAGGAAGATATATGGCATGATGATAACTTCAGACAAAGATATCAACAACTACAAATAGAGGATAACAATTCAGTATACACAAAGATAACACACTATTTTTAATACTCAGAATATACTACAGGAATGTTTTATGAATTAACTGAAGAACAGTGTCTGTCAGTACTTTTAAATCACACATGACCACTATTCCAAAAGATTTCATCACTTATAAAAAGCAGACTCTGAAATCAGAACACCACTGATATATATAGCCACCACTGGGCTACTCAACTTCGGACGACAGTAGTTTCCAAGATATCAGCTATATTATACAATAAACTGAAAATCTGGTCACTTGGCCACTAATTTTAACATTATTTATAGAGGAAAATATGCCAAATTGAAGACAGCTAAATTAGAATTTCTATCCAAAAATCATAAACTGAAAAGTTTTGAAAATTAAGATTACTTACCTGCATGCAGAAAGTAGTGCAGCAGTGGTGAAAAGTGGCCTGGATAAGTCAAGATCTACTTGTGGTGTCTGGTGAAGACTGGACTCATAGCTAGGGATAAGCAGTGTTTATACTCATTTTTTCACACAAATTTATTTTGTGGCTATGATCAAAATACACTATACACAAATAAAATGCCACACACAAAAATGAGCTCCGATGTTGTATGGAGTGACCATAATTTACAGTAATATATGAATCACAAGAAGAGTTCAAAAGCTCCAAACATCAACTAGTGATAAAAACAAGGAACTATTATTTATGCTGACTTCATCAGTGTACATTATATATTCGTACTGAAATAGCACATTATCGGAGCCCGGGAAATAGCTCCATGGCACAAGTGCCTGCCTGGCAAGTATAAGGTTGTGAGTTCAAACCCCAGTCCTGCAAAAATGAATGAATGAATGAATGAATAAATAAATAATATGTAAAAATAATTTGAGGGGCTGGGAAAATAGCTCAGTAGAATAAGCGCTTGCCTGGCAAGCACAAGGGCCTGAGTTCAATCCCCAGTTCTGAAAAAAAAAAAAAAAAAATCACACTATAAGATACAATTGCTTTGTTAATCAAGAAATTTTAAAAGCTTAACACAGTAATGTTATCTGGTTTGATTTTTTTTTTTGGTACTGGGGATCGAACTCAAGACCTTGCATTTGCCAGGCAGGTGCTTAAGCCACTAGTCTATCTCTCCAGCCCTGATCATTAATTTATATGCATATATCAAATTATCACATACTTGATCAATTTCTACAATAAATCATATCAGAAAAAAATTTTAAGGCAAAATGTTATTTCAAAAGGAACTGAATATGCAAGCCAGAACTTACAATGTTTTAAAATGCTAATTAGTACTTTGTCACTCTAGCATCTTTATTTTTCCCCCTTTTTAGGGGGTATAGTACCAGAGAATGAGCCCAGATTTTCACATTGAGATATGTCCCCAGCTACTTTTATTTTGAACAGTTTATATTCAAGACTAAAAATTAACTAAAAATAGATTATTTAATAATTTTGCTTTATCAATATAAAATTTAAGGCTCTTTATGCCCATACCTTTGCAGTATCTTTGAAGCCATGTTGACTGCTTCTGTACAGCTAAACTGTACAGCTAGGTCTTTTATCCCAATATTTGAATTCATTTCCAGTAAACATTCAAAAGACTTAAGACAGCTCTGATACATCTTCTTGTTCAATCCAGAAAGTTTAATTAAATAAGCCTTTGAAATGAAAAATATGTAAATCTGAACTTCTCTACATTAGCACACTTTAAACACTTAATATGTGGTATAAGCTTATCAAAATTAATTCTGTGGCAAATCACTCTGCCTAAAGGTTTAGCTACATTTAACAAAAGCCTGCAATCACCATAGAAGGGCAGTAATGCATACTGTCCACAACTAACTTTGAAATAACTACATAATATCAATATCTAAAGTGTTGAGAATGGGCCAGCCAGATAGCTCAGCGGATTAAAGCACCTGCTTAGGTAGATGTAGGGACCAGGGTTTGATCTCAGGTGTGCCAGGTAGGCCCCATCCCTGGGGGCACACTGAGACAGATTGAGACAAGGAATGGTGGCACACACGTGCAGTCCCAGCACTTGGGACGCTGAAAACAGCAGGATCACTACAAATCCAATCTATGTAGTGAGACTGTAGACACTGCACTAAATACATTAAAAAAATAAATAAATAAGGTGTGGGGAGAAAACACTGAGGGAGATAAAAATGACTATTTTTCAACAAATATGACATTGGGCAAATTTTAGGGAAAACGATGGAGAAAAGGAATAGGCATGGAGGTGGAGTGTATACATGCAGAGGAAAGGCAGACCAGATAAACAAGTACAGAAACAACTGTGAAAAACCAGCCATCCAGGAGTCAGGGGGAGAGTCATAAAAGATGTTATAGCAAATTGTATGTGTGTGTGTGTGTGTGTGTGTGTGTGTGTGTGTGTGTAGGCACACATGCACTCGTCACATAAGACAAACAGGAGTTTGCCAGAGCATTACTGGAAAAACTAAGTGTTGCATCATTAAAGCCACAAATTATTAAACTGATGAGTAGAAGTCTGATGAGTAAGTAATGTAGTTTGAAATCAGGGTTTAAGAGAAGCTGAAAACTTAAATGGGATACAATAGAACTTTAACATTTAGACCATTTAATCAGTGCACCTGTATGACACAGGCCATGTTATGGGTATTATATAATTATCATAACTCAGTGTAATGGACATTTTTATTCTACTTTATGGAGAAGGAAACTCGTGGCTCACACAACTAGCAAATGGTACTAAGACACAGCTTCAATGTGACTCCTCCTCACTCCAAAGCTGCTGCTTTTAAAATATCATGATATTAGGAAATCATAGATAGGTTTTAACGTATATGCTTTAAAACGCTACTGCTAATGGTGGCATAGAAGATGGTCTCTGAAGACAAACAGAAAAACTAGGTAACACAGACTGCAAAAAGTATTTTTTTCTAACTTGACAAAATGATTCCTTTTTTGATACAACATAGTGTAAGGCTGGCCTCAAATTCAGTGATCCTCCTATCTCTGCCTCCCCAGTGCTGGGACTACAGGTGTGCTCCACCACTCCTGGTTTGACAACATTTATTTAAATTCTCAAATTTATTTAGAATAATATTATACTTGCCATAAAATTCTACAACATGAGTTTCTGGCCTGGGTCTAGGCCAACCAAAAATTAAAATGTAAGGGTTAAACTTATTTGGATATTCAATGGAACTCACTTACCTTATCCAAGGGGCACTTCATACAGGCAGCTGCAAGGTCCAAGCACATGATGGTATTGCTAGTTTCTGTGGTATGTGCAGACAGACCAGTACACTTCACCTGAGACAGTCGCAAGTACTCCTCCGCTTTCCTGGTAAGGGCAATGGGTCCACTAAAATTTTTACATTGGTTTGCCTAACACTTCAAAAACAATGAACAGAACCAATGGTGAACTTCATCCTACATTTATTTGAGCCTAGGAATGAAGTGCATATTCTCTGAGGTGGATGTGCCCTACACAGCCAATACTCTTAACTCCAGACCTAACTATAGCTAAGTGTTGTCAGACAAGATCACGTTTCGATTCCCCCAAAAGGATTCTTTCCTCCTCCCATTACAAGAAAAGTGGAAACAATCAGAGACAGCAAGTAAGGTTAGACCAGGGTTTTCATCAGTGGTTCTCAAACTTACAGTACCGGATAAAAACCATGGGGATTTGTGAAAACAGATGCTGGATCCCAGCAGGCCTGTGATGCAGCTCAAGACTTTGGATTTCTAACAGGTCCCAAGAGGACACTACTGTTGCGGGTCCAGGAATCACTCTTTTTTTTTTTTGTCTTTTTGAGACAGGGTCTCGCTATGCAGTTCAGGCTGGCCTTGAGCTCAGTTTTGTAGCCCAGGCTGGTCTGGAACTCGCACCGATCCTCCTGCCTCTGCCTCCCGAGTACTGGGATTACAGGCGTGAGCCACCACGCCCGGTTAAAGAACAATTTTTTTTTTTTTTTTTTTTTTTTTGTGGGACCAGGGTTCGAACTCACGACCTTGCACTTGCCCAGCAGGCACTTGTGCCTCGGAGCAATCTCCCCAGCCCCTCCAGGAATCACTCTTGAGAACCAGTTTTCGCAAAGATCTTTACCCTCTCAAGGTTTCTGTCACACCCTCTGCCCGCCAACCTTCCCATGGCTGGCACTGTTTGTCAACCAGGTCTCAGAGCAATGTCTCCATCGGGGCCTTTTCTGATCTTTAACGAAAAGTAGCGGCAAGTGTCTACTTTGTGGCTCCAACACGTCAACTATCCAACACGTCAACTATTCAGCGTAGCGAGATGGCTCAGTGGTCTAAAGCGCCTGCGAAGGAAACTTAAGGCCAGCGCTGCGACCGCTCCTCCATCCCTGGCACATGCTGAAAACCGCCACCATCGGGCGGGCTGAGCCAGCCATAACACAAACAAACAAATGAGGTTTAAGAGAAATAAATTTTAAAAATCTTAAAAAAAAAAAACTATTCAGCGTATAAACCCCTACGCGGTTCTTGCCAGGATCCCAACGACAAGTTCTCAGGCAGAGCCTGCGGAAGAACCAAAGTTCTCTGTAATTAGAGAACTTTGCCTACTCCTTTACCCACTCCCCTGCAGCCCACAGGGCCAATCGTGCCCGAGGACGCTACAGGTGCTCCCGGGGCCGTCGCGAGAGCCCGTGGCCGGAAGTTCTTGAGGCCTCAGGCTCACTGGCCCCCAACTTCTCGGTGAAACCTGCCCGAGCCATTCCACGGGAAAGGTGCGGGCCACCCTTAACCATGGCTCAGGAGCACCAAGCAAAGCCCTCTGGGTAGGGGTCGTGCCTTAACACACTTACCTCAGCACACTGGGGTCGGTAAGGCCCAGGCGAAGGGCGAGGCGTTCCATCAGTCCGGAGACCATGGCGCCTAGTAACCCGGGCAAACAGCTGCCGCGGAATGAAACCCCCGCGCAGACTCGGGGCTGGCCAGTGAAAAGAGAGCCCACCTCCGGCGTATCTGAATTGGCTGGGACAAGAATTGAGGTCCACCCACATAACGATCGTGGTCTTGTTTTGCGCATGCGCGCCATAGTGCCCTTACCACGGCGGACAAAACGTGGGCACACTGCTCCCTTTCCTGTTCCCTCTTTTGTAACAAACTCTTAACATATCTCTTTTCCCTTCTGTCTGTTTTTGATCGATATTAGCTGCCCTGCAGTAGCCCGCCCACTCACTACGGAGCAATTAGCGGGTACCCAGATACATCAGCGCTAGCGTTGAGTGACAGGAGCGATAAACACGCGAGATTTGGTCCCTAGAACGAGCCAATCGAGGAGCCATCTGCAGGTTGGGGGCGGAGTTAGGGAGGGCGGGACGGGAGCCTGGGCGTCACCTGACCCTGGAGGCTCCTAGCGCGGTGGGTGCTCTTTGCTGCGGGCTTCTGGAGTCGCCATGGTGAGTGTTGAAGGGACTGTGGGCCCAGCTTGCCCCTTCTCGCAGCCTGGTTTTTCTCCCACCGGTCTCGCAGTTGGCAAGACGGGGGTCCAGCAATGCGGTCGAGGCCAAGGCCAGCCCTGCCTGGCCTGCATATAGGGGACAGGCGAGGGAGGCCGCAACAGGGCGATCCCTACCGCGGTGGGCGGCGGCTCCTGGCCTCTACTGTTGGTCTGAGATGAGGCCGCCACGCCGAGGGCAAGTCTCGCCCGGGAGGCTTTAGGTGTTTCTGAAGGTGTGCGTCTGCCTCTTGAGTGAAATCACCTATCTCCCTTCCCGGATGGGAACTCGAGTTCCATGGCTGAACTACCACGGGTCGAGGGTCTTGCGGGAACCCGCAGCCTCCGAGGTGGCCCCGAGACCCGCCCAGCTGGTGCGTTTCCTCTTTGGTGCTTATTTGTGTGGGACGGTCCTACCGCATTTTCTTTGCTAGAAATATTTTTCAAGGGAGGCCGTAGGTTATCTTCTGCTATAGTGTTAGCGAATTCTAAGCATCTGCTTACGTGAATCTCCTTGGAGAACTTATGCTTTTTTCAGGTAATCCTGACGATCGCAAAAGAGACTGCTTATTTCCTTTCGGGTTTGTTCAGTAGGGATCCTAGCTCTCTCTCTCTACTCGTTGATGAAATATGTTTTACTTGATGGAAGTAGTCATTCTTATTAGGGAAGCTTTGGCTTTGGATAATAAACTTGAACTTCCTCAAAATACGAATTCTGGGCTTAGTTTCTGCCAAGGCAAGTTGTTCCTTGTGTTTTATTAGCGTTTGATATAGTCTGCAGTGCATATATAAGGTTTTTGGATGTTGATGTACCAGTTTTAATTTTCTCATTCTTTCTAGACAGACCTGTGAGAAACCCTACAGCTTGGGTCCAGATTTTAATATTAAATGTGTTAGATTTGGGGTTTTGTTTTGTTTTGTTTTGTTTTGTTTTCTGATACTGGGGATTAAATTCAGTACCTTGTGCTTGACAGGCAGGTGCTTATGCCTCTGAGATATCTCCTTGGCCCCAGTGGGCTAGTAGTAGAAACTAACCTGGATTAAAGTTTGGAGTATAGTGTTTGCATGTAACATATTGCCGTAAGTGGTGATTTTATTTTTCATTTCTCAGAATTTTTACAAGTGAGAATTGATATATGATGGATGTAAAATTTTAACTTATGGATTTGTCTGTTTCTCAACACTTATGTGTTGACGTTTATAGTTTTTTATTTTTATTTTTTTTTAATTTTTTTATTTTATTTGTTTATTTTTTTTCTTGTTTCAGAACCTTTATTTGCTTATTCACTCATTTTTATGGCCGGCTCAGCCCACCCCGAGGGCAGGGCTGGCGCAGCATGTGGTGCCGGGGATAGAACCACGGTCCCTGAAGCCACCCAAGCTTTCCCAAGCAGGTGCTTTAGACCACTGAGCCATCCCGCCGGGCCCTATAGTTTTTTAATAGAAGCTTTTAAAATCTAATAGTTTTTTTAAATCTTGTTAATTGAAGATTTGTTTTGTTCTTTGCTGGACAAACCAGTGCACCAAACATAGCCCTGTACATGTGAATTTTATCGAGAAAAGAAACCTATCTATGGATCAGTCCTGTAACAGCCACCCTGTCTTAATGACTCAACAAGTACGCAGTCTTCAGTCATGTTTGCATCTGAGCACACGGTGGTCATTTTGACCCCTCCCCATCCTAAGAATCTAGAATCGTATTCAGTATATTTAAAATCTTGTGTGTTTTCAGTGTCATTGACTGCTAGGTACTGGATAAGAACTGGTAATAGAGACGTTTAATAAAGTGTGAGAGTTGCTTCATAATACTGTCGTCAACTCAGTGTTTTGGTGTCAGAGAGGGAGACAGTTTTGTCTGGGGAGTTTAGAAAAGACTACAAGAAGTAGCATGTGAACAAACACTAAGAATAGGCAGAAATTCATCAGGAAAAGAAGGGACGTTGCTAGTAGATGAAACTGAGAAGTACGTGTTCATAGTATGTGCTGTCATAGGATTCCTGGGGTATGGGGAAATTAGTACAGGTTTGGTATTCATATTATGGGGATCATCTCTCTCTCTCTCTTTCTCTCTCTCTCTCTCTCTCTCTCTCTCTCTCCCTCTGCCTCTGCCTCTGCCTCTGCCTCTGCCTCCATGTCTCATCTTCTCTCCTCTCTCTAATGTTTGAGACAGCATCTCCTCTGTAGCCTAAGCTGCCCTTGAACTGAGGATCTTTTTGCCTTAGCCTCAGTGGTGGGATTACAGGCATGTGCCACCATGCCCAGCTCCCTATAAATTGTTAATGTGCCATGTCATCATTTCTTAAATAGAAATTTTATTAATATGATAGAATTCTTTGTCTTTATAGGATGTTTTCATTTTACAGATGTTACTAGATTACATGTAATAATCAGCAAGTGAATGGAGAAGTTGACTAACAACCTCCACTAAAGTGGATGGAGGTTGTTCCTTGTAGCAGGGAGAAAATACTGTTGCTTGCCAAGCATGGTATTGCATGTCTATAATCCCAGCAACTCAAAAGAATCACCATGAATTTGAGACCAACCTGAGCTGTATGGTTCAAAGCCAGCCTGGAATATACAGCAAGACCCTGTCTCAAAAAGAAAAATAAATACACTGTTACTATGTCTATTTTATAGAAGAGGAAATAAAAGCACATTGTTTAAATAGACTAGTTCTATAAATGGTCACTTCATGAAGGCCTTACCTTTTTTGCACCTCATAATAATATAGATATGGGCTGGCTGTTTGCAGCTCTCAAGCTAGAATTCTATTCACAAATGATAATTAGATCTTGATTTTATAGTGTTTCTTTGGCTTATGAGCTGTTAAGTATAGAGTCATTTGCCATTGAAATACATTTTAATAAGTGAAGAGATATTGGCTACCTGTCTTGTATTTAATGCTAGGATATTAAGGTATTTTTTATTTGTTTTTTGTGATTTCAGGCATCACAAGTAGCCTTTAGAATAGCCATTTGTCAAAAAAAAAAAAAAAAAAAAAAAAAAAAAAAA
>PVJA010016402.1:0-43553 GCA_004027025.1 Myocastor coypus | reverse complement strand
AGGCTCTCTGCCTTAGCCTATCTGCCTCAGGCCACACCTATAATTCCTAGCAGTACTCAGACCATAATCGCATCAGTACTAAAACACATAATCCCATTGGATCATATGTAAGTCTCAAACTCTAGAAGTCCCAGCCTCATGACTACATGAGGCTTTGTGGGGTCAACTAGACATAAACAATAACAGCGGGGAACTCAGAAGGGGGGAAAAGGGCAAAGAACAAAAAGGCTCTCTTTTGTGGAACCTAGATATCTTGCTTTTCCTATCTTTGGGTAACAGAGCTCCAGAGTTCTCAGCCTTTGGGCTCCAAGGTTGATGCCAGCAGCTGCCCCATACCCAGGCTAGTTACACCATCAGCTTCCATGGTGGAGCTGGGACCACTGCAGATGGCTTGTTTTGGGTCTTCTCAATCACCATAGTCATGGGAACCAATCCCTTAATAATCCTCTATCATCAATCTGTACAGATATGAGTCCTCACCTGCTACCTTGTCACTCACCCAGTTCTCCTGGCTCGACCACCCTCTAAGTTGCTCCTTTGCAATCTCTGGCCCCTGCCTTCTGCTGCTCTCCCCAGTGGAAATGCCTGGTCCCATACACCTGAATCTGCTGTATCACATTCCCTCTCCAAAACCATTCCATATCTTTACTCTGCTCAGGCCCTCCTGGAGCCTGTCTTGAGAGAAACTGCTTAAACCCTGGGCTAGAACAGGAGCATCTTTTCTGCTGCAGATGTTAAATTCAAAGCCTGCTCTAGGCATTTGATTCAGGCTCTTATGGTGGTGGTGGTGGTTATGGAGGCTTCTGGAGCAGTGAAGTAATGAAACTAATGGACCAAGAAATGTTGCTTGCAGTTCAGAAAATTTTGTCACTTCTTGGCTCTGGGCCAAAACATGTTAAGATGACTTGGGGTAGAGGGAGGTTGAGGAGGGCAATTTGTTTCTGTCCCCACATATGCCAACTATGGGCAGGAAATGTTAGTGATCTGTAGAAGTAGAACTGTCCCAGGAGATAGTACAGGACTGCTCCCTGAGGCCTCCTTCAAAAGGCTGGGAAACTCCAAGTTGGGAATACTCCAGCCTGGAAACTCACTGCCCTTTTGGGATACATATCCTGCCCTTCAGATGCAAAGAGGTGGAAAAGGACTTGGCCTTTGGGTAGGAACCCATAAGTCGAGGGAGACAGGAAGGAGAACCAAGAGGAGAGAAAGAGAATTAGAGGAGTTACACTTTCTGGAACCTCCATGTGCACACACACACACACACACACACACACACACACACACACACACACATACACACACACACATGCATACATGTACACACACCAGCATGCATACACATTCACACACAGCAAAAGCTGGAAAACTGGATTCTCCAACTTGTTCTGCTGGACTTGTTGAGCTGGTTACTTCCTGTAGCAGCCTCAGTTTGCCCCTCTGCAAACTTTTGAGGAATTTGGGTCTTCCCTATAACAGTCCAGGAGTTGGTATATCTACTTTACCATGAGCTCTTTTGGGGCAGGGACATGGCTTCACGTGACTGATCGCACAGACTCCAGACAGCCTTGGGGAGCATGTAGTAGGGCCTGCTTCTGCTGCTACTGCTGTCCTTGGGCCTGGAGACGAGCTATACAACTGGAGGCATCTCCCATGTGCAAGCAGGGGTCCATCCTGGCTGCTCTGGCAGAGGCTACTGGAGAAATGAGGGTCCTGAATCCCCAAGAAGGAGGTCACTCTACATTCACACTGTAGCCTGCAGCCCCAGAGCCACCCAGGTGACAGGACAGAGTCTGAGTACACGTCTGGCAGGTGACTCTCAGGGTTTCATCCTCAACTCATTCACACTCAGAGCAGCCACTGTGAACGCCTTTCGATTTAGTTTAATTAAGCCATCTGCCCACATTAACTGGTAAATTATCTCAATCACTCTCTGGATCCCAGAGGAGAGAAGGAGATAAAAGGAAGCTGTCATCCCCTGAGTGGATCCGGAGGATCCTGCCCTGCCCATAATAATTTCTCCCTTGGTGTCAGAGAGCTCTCAGTATTTACAAATCCTTGTGTGTAGCTGCTGCCTCGTTTGTTACCTTCTCTTTTTCAGGAAGAGGAGTGAGGCTCATACGTAGGTACCATGGATAGGAAAATAGATGAAAATTTTTATTTGTTTTCCTTCAACCTTGGGGTGCTTGAATGCTGTGATGGTGCACTCTTCCATTGTGCCTATGTTAGATGGGCCTTCCTTGAGCCCTGGTCTCCTGAGGCAGCCCACATTCCCCTGAAGGGTTCTATAAACCTTTCTCTGCTCTGCAGGCATGCGGCCAAGGCTAAAGCATAGAAGAAACTCATCTATGACATCTGCAGAAGGTGGAGGTGAGAAGGTGGGGGTTGCTGTGGGCAAGAATGGCCCTTGGTGAGTTTTGCAGTTCCACACTTTGGATTTAGAAGCATGCTCACAATTGCTCTCATTCAAGAGACATTGACTTACACTCAAATTCCTAACAGTCTGAGCAACACAAGGCAAAGTAACATGGAAGACAGTTCCTACAAGATGTTCCCTTTTGGAGAACGAATGATCAGACAGCTGTGTGGTTAAGTTCAGAGCAAAGGGAAATTTAGTTGTGGGATGGAAAATTGTGATGACCTACTATTGATCACACCAAAGTTCTGTCCAGGGCCAAGGTGTCCCTCAGGTGTAACTGGAGACACCCTAGCTGCTTATGTCCTATGTCCTGCTCCACCTCTAGACTCTAGCTGTCCACACACACTTGGTTGCTGTGGCCTTCCTTCAGTGAGACCAGGAATAATCAATGGGCTCACGACTCTGCAGCTGCACCTAGTCCTGTCACCTGCTCCAGATTTGGGTAATTCTCAGTGTCTTCACTATGCATTTCCAAAGCATTGTTTCAAGTCATTATTTCCTATAAATGACTTAGTGTAGCCATCATTCGTTAATTCTTAGCCACTTTCCTTTCTGAAAATGACTTATGGTTGAGGTTCTAGAGATACCTTTTTGTGTCTCCCTAGGTACACAGCATTCTTTCAGAGTTCTTTGTTTTGTTTTTAGTAAGCCAGGCCTCTTGAGCTCAGACAGGATTCCTACACTTTTTCTGGGTGCCCTTAGACCTCTGTGGGAAGCTTAGCTTAGCTTAGCTACATGCCAGCTGCGTCACTTTGGTTGAGTTCCCAAACCTCCATAAGCCTTGATTTC
This sequence comes from Myocastor coypus, assembly GCA_004027025.1. NCBI lineage: Eukaryota > Metazoa > Chordata > Mammalia > Rodentia > Myocastoridae > Myocastor > Myocastor coypus. The sequence goes on along the minus strand of PVJA010016402.1, from coordinate 40,348 downwards.
TTTAAGATAAAATGAGGGCTATATCCGTGATTATTTCACAGGACCAAGGCAGACAGTCAATCTTTATGTCTCACTCATTTGCCAAAAAGGACCCTGACATCCTTATCTCTCACAGGTTTGGAACTTCAAGCAATGCTTTCTCAAACAGGAAATGTCTTAGAAATATAATTAATTCATTAATTTAAGAAACTTTAATTGAGCCCCTCCATGTGTCAGACACAGTTCTCACCCAGATAGAAACGATTTTCTTAAATGCTGAAACAACTATTTTCTCATAGGATGGAAGGATGTTAGTAACTAATATTAGGAACTTACAGTGTATCAGACAGAATATTAATTGCAGATATCATCTTATTTAGTACAATAGGCCAATAAGGTAGATTATTTTATTATTATCATTTTGCAAATTAGCACACTGAGGCTAGCTAGAGAAATTATTCAAGTTCTTTAAGGTCATGCAGCCTGTAAGAGGTATAAGTGAAATCCATAGGAGCTGAGATCTTGCTCCTAACCAAGCTGTACGGGAAGCATAGACTGCAAATGCAAAGTCAAGAGTAGGCTCACTTTCCCAGTGTTTTATTTTCTCATGTGCTTATTGAACTTCATGTGTTGTATTCAAATACTATTGTAGGTTATAGCTACAAAGTTTGGGTGGGTGGGAAGATAAAGGGAGTCTGGCCTCCCATACATTGAATAGTGATGAAGCTTCCATAACCAGGACGGAGAGGAATCTGAGACCAGAACACTAGAGCAAGGGGGAGTCACCTTTAGGGAGAGCCTTCTGGAAGGTAGGTTCAAAGGTATTACCAGGAAGAAGCCAGGAATTGGCAGAGGAGGCAGAGGCAGTGCACCAGTGTGTCACTCTACCTGACAGAAGCCCAGGACTCTGGAATGAGCATGAAAGGGGTCCAGGCCTCACTGCATCTTTCTTAGGGATCCACATTCTCCTCAGCAGTACCCTGACAATGGCCATTGCCTCTCTTCTAAGGCATTGATTTTTCTGTTGTTCCTAAGCCCTGAGTCAAGTCTTATCTGACTGGCCCAGCCTGGTGTTTGCCAGCCAAAGGGGAAGGTCTTGTGCGCAGGCTCCAGTTGAAGCCTTAAAGGGATTTCAGGCTCCCTGTGGCTTTGCCAAAAGAGTGTGTTCCAGCTCAGAGTGTCATCTGCATTCTCTTCAGGAAGCATGCTGAGACAGCCTTGTCACTATAATTCTACTATGGTATTTATAAAGTCCAGAGAATGTCTCTGAGGCCCTGAGCCTCTTTTCCACTCTCAGGGCCCTGATGGCAGTTGCTCCCACTGCCCGATCCGCATTGTGGCTCAAGATGATGACCATTATTTGATACTTCCCAGAGCACACACAGGTCATTCTATACACCAGCAGCCTTGTCCTGCTAGGGCAGAGCTCTGAACTTGCTTCTGCTGTTGTTTTGGTTTTTTTGTCATTATTATTATTATTATTATTATTATTATTATTATTATTATTAGTTAGATTCAGGGTCTCACTATGCACCTTGGGCTCATAGTGATCTTCCATTCTCTGCCTCCCCAGTGCTAGGATTATAGGTGTTGGCCACTCCATCCAGTTTCTGGGCTGGCACAGCACTCCTAGGCTTCTGGAGCCAGCATGGCATGTGACACCAGGGATCAGACCCAGGCCCTTGCACTTTCTAGGTAGGCACGTAGACTGCTGAGTTATCTAGCCAGCCTCTGTTCTATGTCTTTTGGAGACAGGGGTTCACTCTGCAGTTCAGGCTGGCCTCAAACTCAAGGCAATCCTCCTACCTCAGCCTCCCACTGCTGGGATTACAGTATATACATACACCACTCCCAGCTAGGGCACTTAACTGTATTCATGAATTTAAACAAAGAAAAATTATTATATCTTTATTTTCACTAAACATTAACCAAAAATCGGATTCTCCTAGTTTGAATGTAGGCTACAACTTACAGTAGTGTTAGCAATATTTATGATGTTATCATCAATAAAAAATCACAGGTATTTCTATAACATATTACTGTTGGTTTAGATACAGTACCTTGAAATATCATATGTGTTCACCACTTCATAATTATAATAATTAGATGTGAAGCTAGATATTGCTATTTAATATAATACTGATAAAGGGAGAAAAAAAAAAAAAAAACTGATCTTGGGTGGATGACCTCTAAATGATATAGGGAACCTCTAAATGATGCAGGGAAAACTGATCTCCCAATCTGACCTGAGATGAGTTCGTGTTTTCTAAAACTGAAGGATGAATTTTAGGAACAAACAGAGTTAATAAGCAGAACATATTCATTGAGGGAAAGAAAGCTCCTGTCCAAGAGAAGGACGGAAGGCTCCCCACCCCGAGTTCCCCAGGAAGCTGTCTCTTCCAGGGACTTTTATAGTGTAAAAACCATGTGGTGAAGTGAGTCTAAGGTGAAAACCATGGAAACTCTCTTAGGTGGGCATGAGGTGGTACAAAACTATGATCAACTAATGAGATTATAAGCACCACTGCTCAGGTAAAATTGATTAAATCCAATACCAAAGTCATGTAGCAAGCAGGCATGAATATCGAACAAGATCTCTTCCAGTTGGGGGTTGGGTTAGTGACTCATTTAGGTCCCTTTAAGGTGACTGATACCTACTTAGACCAGCAATCCTACTTAGATTAGAGGCACCTACTCAGACTAGATGCATGTTGCTGGGCAAGTGTGTGGCTACATTTGTTTTCTCTTTTGTCTTGAGGTCTGGCTCACCGTAGGGATCTGTTTGTCTCTTCCAAGTTGTAAAGTCACCTTGTCTTCTATAATATCTCCTTGAGGGCCTGGCTCTGTCTGCCTATATTTCTATCTAATTCAGCTGCCTACAAAAGTACGAATGCTATATGTTATTACATCACAAAGCTTAAAAATATTGATATTCAAAGAAGTTGACTTCCTTTATAATGCTACTTTTTGTTACATAAGAAACTATTCTGAGAGGGCAGATTAAAGCACCTTCTTAGGCAGACACAGTGGCTGGGGTTCAGGGCGCAATGAGAGGGCAATTGAGACTGGCCGTGGTGGCACACACTTGTAATCCCAGCTCTTGGGAGGCTGAACACAGATGACTATGAGTCCAGTCTATGTAGTGAGATCCTGTAGACCCTCTCCTAAAAATACAAACAAAAAAAAAAAAAAAAAAAAAAAAAAAAAAAAAAAAAAAAAAAAAAAAAAAAAAAAAAAAAAAAAAAAAAAAAAAAAAAAAAAAAAAAAGAAGAAGAAGAAGAAGAAGAAGAAGAAGAAGAAGAAGAAGAAGAAGAAGAAGAAGAAGAAGAAGAAGCAGCTATTCTGTGAGATGCCTCTTGGCTTCACCAAGTTGAATGGGGAGCCCATTATCTCAAAAATGCAAGAATCTTGCTCTAAAAATTATAGGAAAATCTGTGCTTAGAGAACTTTGGAGCCATAGGTGGGAAAGCCCAGAACTCCCAAGCCCGCAGTCAGGTGGCCTTTGGAGCAGTGCTCAGCTTGCATGCCATCTTCATTTTCTTATCATAAGAATGTGGGCCCTGTGAGTTTTAAGTAAGAGGCATGGCTGTTATCATCCAGGAAAAAAATCAGATGAAAGAATAGCTTAATATTTTTTTAAGCTTTGAATTCTCCCCAAGTTGTAACTATAATCAACCCCTGTCTATCTGCCTGCAGCAAACCACAGTAAAGCGTGTAAAAAGGAAAAATAGCCTGTGGGCCTATCTGTAGAGGCAGAAAAGAAGAAGCCACTGGGGATGTTGGACCCCTTTGCAGCTAGTGGGGTCCACAGAAGAGTTCCCCAGCATGAGTGGATGGTGGCAGCTTTAATAAGGAGATCCAATGAGGGGTAAAGGGGGTCACAGAATGTAGCACTGAAGTGAACAGAAACCTGAGAAGGTCTTCTGAATGCCCTCTGGAAGAGACTGAGGAGCTATCCCTTGGGGGAAGCTCCTTGGGCAAGGGGACCATCAAGGAATAGAGAAGTAGCCTGGGGCAGTGTTTTTCCCTAGGTCCCAAGGTGGGCAAATGTTTGCAGGGGCTTGAATGGCCCAACATGTTCTTTGGAGCTTTGGAAGCAGGGTCTTCTAGGCTTTTCCTTGTATAGCTGCTTTGTGCAATGATAGACAGAAGCCATGGAGTCAGGGGTCCCTCGGGGGAAGACTAAATAAAAAATATACATTCACAAACCATGTAATAGCTCTGGCTCTTCAAAGCTGTCTTTAGGTAGCCTGGAGGTACAGTGGAAAGAGACTAAAATTTCCCATCACATACACACACACACACACACACACACACACACACACACACACACCCCACAGGGTTGGTGGGAAAGACTGAGAAAGGAAAAAAACCAGTAAAGTTGTAAGTCCAATTTCTTTTCTCATCAGACCTGGTGGGCTTCAGGTCTTCTCATCTGTGGGGCAGTAGCAACCCAGGAACCTACCTGGCTTGGATGGGATCAAGGGCACATACACAGGAAAGATGGGGAGCTTTGCTAGGCAAATGGAAGGTACTGATTTCTCTGAGCACTTCACCCCTATAATAGTTTGCTAGAGCACCTATAACAAAGTGCCACAAAGTGAATTACATAAACAGACACTTGTTGTCTCACAGCTCCAAGGGACAGAAGTCCCTTGTGGTCAGTAGGGTTGGTTCCTCTCAAGGTCTGTGAGTTAGAATTTCTCTGTGCTTCTTCCCTGGCTCCTAGTGACTGCTGGCAATTGCTGGTTCTTTGCCTCAAGGTCTTTTCTCTTGGTGGACGTCCATGTCCAAATTTCTCCTCATAAGCACAGCAGTTGTACCAGAGCAATGGCCTCCTGCCCTATGTCAATAAAACCTCATCACAGCTAACTATATCTGCAATAATGCTATATCCAGATAAGGCCTCTGTCTAAATCATTGGAGGTTAGGACTTCAAAGTTGGAGTTGGAGACAACACAGCTCAGCCCATACCACCTCTGTTGTGCCACATGAAGACCTCTGGTCACAAATAGCCCAGGAGAACACACAGTTAGATCCAGTGCAGGGTGTGGGGGAAGGTGGGGACGTCCCTACTCTGCAGATTTAACTCTCATGTGAACTGAGGCCTTCCATTGTCTCTTTTATTAGACACTAAAATGCTCACTATACACCTAAATTATGCTAGATGTGGAAAAACTAAGCATGAATAAAATATTGTCCCTGACTTTAAGAGAAAAAAGAGACAGACACACAAACTGAAGGCAACAGGATTCGTACAAGAGATTCATACAGAAGGTCTTAGAACCTGGTCAAGGAAGGCTCCTGGAATGAAATGGCATTGGATCTGAACATGGGAGACACTTCATGGCTTTGCAGGAGGACAGAAGGCAGAGAAAAATGCCACAGCTCAAAGGTAGAAGAGCCTGGCTAGGGTGAGAGTTCAGCTGGGCTACTAACATGGATTACAGGCCACAAGAGATCAGAGTAGCATAGGTGAAAGGAGTGGTCTGCCAACCAGAAGAGTGTAAACTTTAGAATACTGAGAGTAAAAAATGAGCAGGAGCTAAAACCTGAGCTCAATAGGTTCAAGGATGCTCAAGCGGGGTGAGAAGCTGAGCTTGGGGAGTTGGAAGGTGGGCGCAACAGAAAGAAAAACAGGGCCTGTAACAGGTTGCCTAGTGTCTTCCCGAACTTGATGCTCACCCAGGATCTTGCGATGTAACCTCATTTGGAAAATAAGACCTTGCAGATGTAACTAAGGTAAAAACTGAGACGAAATCATTAAATTTGAGTGTGCCCTAAAGCTAATGATTGATGTCATTATAAGAAATAGAAAAATGACACCTAGACTAAGGTTGAAGAAAGCTACAGAAAAATGGAAGAAAAACCTAGAGTTACGCTAACATCAGCCAAGGAATGCTAGAAGTTACTAGTAACTAGAAAAGAAAGATCTGTCCCTAGGAGACTTCAGAAAGATTCTGACACTGCAATACCTTGATTTAGGACTTCTGGCCTCTGGAGTCCTGAGAGAACTCACTTCTGCTATTTTCCAACTACAGTATTCTGCTATGACCGTCCTGAAAAGGTAATATAGGACCAGAACATAGAGGGTAGTTGTGGAGAGGTCAAACAGTGGACTCCGCACTGAAGCCCACATCATGGAAGGGATGCCCCCTCCCAGAATGTAAGCTCCTGAGGGGCTTGGAGCCTAAAATCTTGAGGAGCAATGGCAGGTTTGGGGAAAACCTAAGTGACAAGATTCTTAGCCAGGGAATGACATACTTAAAATGAACATTTTAGAGGAGAAGCAGCTCCAGATGATTCTGGCACAAGGTCCCTCCTTTAGAGATAAGCTGCTTGACACCCAAATTCTCCACAACAGGCAAGGCAGTTTGCTCTCTTGCGTCTGCATTGCAAATGAAGGCCTGAAGAAGAGCCCTGTTCTGCTGGGGAATTACTATCAGAGAGTTTGTGGGCTTGCTAGAGTATGGGATGGGGTGCTCTAATCTCAGTCTTGGGAGGGCATGTCTCCCCTGGCCTGGTTCAGGCTCTCGGAGGGAGATCTCTCTCCCCTAGGAGCTTTCTGAAAGCCTTGCTGCCCTGGTGATTAGGTGGGAGAGAAACTGAAAACTGAAATGGTATGGCAAAGCTGGGCCATTTGAGGAAATTCAAAAGGAAAATCCCCAAGTAGAATCCTAAAGCAATTAAATAAAATCTGCAGTGCCAGCCAGAGAAACTCTGAGTTGCCCTAGGGCCAAGAATTACTCAATTAAACAGCAAAAGCCCAGAGGAAAATGGAGAAATGGCGCTCCTTTGACTCAGGGCTCTACATTCCCCATTTGTTTTGCCTTATCTACCCTCTGCCAGTAGCTTCTCCCCCAGGACTGGCCCACCCCAGTTGGGGGCCCCTCCCCGCTGTGTACACAGCCTTCTGCCTTCCTCACAGTGCCCAACAGTGGCATGGATGACCTTGTCTCCTGATCCCCTCTGTCCTGGGCCATGGTCTTCCTTAACACTTCATAGCTGAGCAGCTGGAGCCCCAGGGCTGGGGTTCTTCCCCCTCAACTCCTTAAGATGACTATATCCTAATATTTAAAGAAGAAAATGTTAGAATAACCAGGCAGTGAGGAAAATTTACTCCTGACATACAAAATTCCTGATCCTATATTCACAGGCTCTGTCCCTGTTGTAGGCAGCTAAATTAGATAGAAATATAGGCAGCTGCTGGTCATGGTGGCTCACGCCTGTAATCCCAGCACTTGGGAGGCTGAGGCAGGAGGATCAGTGTGAGTTGAGACCAGCCTGGGCTACAAAAGTGAGCTCAAGTTCAGCCTGAACTGCATAATGAGACCCTGTCTCAAAAAGACAAAAAAAAAAAAAAAAAAAAAAAAAAAAAAAAAAAAAAAAAAAAAAAAAAAAAAAAAAAAAGAAATATAGGCAGCAGATAGGACTAGGCCCTCAAAGAGACAATATGGATGACAAGATGACCTTACAGTTTTGGAAGAGACAGACATTCCCACTGTGGGCTAGAAAGAACTCAAAGCAAAAGAGTAAACAAAGCCGGGCATGGTGGTGCACGCCTGTAATCCCAGCACTCGGGAGGCTGGGGCAGGAGGATCGCTATGAGTTCGAGACCAGCCTGGGCTACAAAAGTGAGCTCAAGGCCAGCCTGAACTGCATAGTGAGACCCTGTCTCAAAAAGACAAAAAAAAAAAAGAGTAAACAAAAGCAGCTACATATTTCTCTCGGGATTGAAGCCACACACTTCCCTAGAGATGGGCATCAGGGACTGACATTCTAAATGGGTATCAATCATCTTGAAAGAGCCATAAAGAGTCACTAACCAAACCCCCAATAGGAAGAGTCCACCCCCTCATATTTAGGTCCCTTTGCTAGGTGATTGGCTTTTCCATTTGATCCTGATTCAATCAATTTTATCTGAGCAAATGTACCTGTAAACCTATTGTCTGACCATGGCTTTGTCTTACCTCATGTGTGAGTTCCTTTGTTTCCTATCTTAAGCCCACCTCATCTTTTGCTCTATACAGCCCCCAGTAAAGGCAGATTCCTGGGCAACCTTCTCGGGTCCCTACCCTGTCCCTTTCTTGGACAGGAGCTTTTACTTTTTTTTTTTTTTTCTTTCTTTTTTTTTTTTTTTTTAAGGAGTTTTTATTCTCTCAATAATATATCTTGCTGTTAACCTCGATGGTCTTTCTCCAAACATGCAAAGTAAAAGGATGTGTCGGGAGTTTAACTTCACATCCCAATGTGAAGATCAGCTCAGAGTCATTGCAAGAACTATGCTTTTCAGAATAAAGGATAGTTCATCGGTGAAGTCGTTTCTCTCCAGACAGCTCATCCACAAGCCTCATATGCACCTCTTCCTGGTGCTTATGCAGATGGCTAAGGAAGCTCCTCTTGCTGTCCCTGATGAAACCATTCCTCTTTCTTCCCCAGCTTCTCTCCATGCACAACTTGGAAGAGAAGACTTCAGGCAGCTCTCTTGATTGAGAAAAGCCAAGGGGGTGGTGTATGAGGGGGACAGGGACCTGGGTAGACCAGCAGCAGACTGTATCTAAGTGTGGTGATCATTTTAAGCTGTCTGGGGTGGCACGGGGTGTGTGGCAATTGGACTGAGTCACCACTGGTGAAATATTTGTTGAGGTGTGGAAAAAACACCCCAGAGCAAATCAGAGAAGCAATAATGTATTTAAGGCGCAGTTGTTTAAATCTTCACATCATTGTTTTATTGTGCAAAGGCAACAAGTTCTTTACTCTCTCTGGGTGGCAGCTCATACATAGGCTTGGGTGTCAAAGAGGGAGGGGCAGAGACAACCTCTAGTGGAGCCTCACACCCTACAGATGAGGTACTGGACCTGCAAGACTGACTGCTCCCAATGGCAAGTGCAGATGGGCAGAGGCAGAGGATCAAGCCAGCCTTCAGCCCCTGGCTGTTCTTCTGTCCCCTAATTAGTCTAGGAAACTGCTGCAGCTCTCTGACCAGCGAGAAGCACTGGCCCTCCTAAGTAGCTGCAAGAGGGTTGGCCTCAGACAAACACTGGGAGGCTTGGTCAGACCCCAGAGGGACCAGGACACTCACGTGGGCTTATGAAGGCAATTTGATGAAGGGAATTTGTAGAGTATGGCAGGATATATTGAAACATCTTGTGAATTAAGAGAGCAGGAAGCTGTTTTCATCTTTCAGCGTGTGGAAGAAACTGGGCTTTCAGGACCCAGCAAGAGCTGGAGTCTTATAAGAGCTGCTGCAAAGGAACAATCATCAGAAATCCAAAACCTGCCCAGCATGGTGTGGTGGCCCACACCTGCCACTCTAATGGTCCGGGAGGTGGAGCCAAGACGATCACAAATTTCAGCCTGGTTTGAACAACTTAGCCACTGAGTAAGACCTTGTCTCAAAATAAAAAAATAAAAGGGCTGGGGGATGTGAAGACCATGGTTTTAAACTCCAGTGCCAAAAAAAAAAAAAAAAAAGAAAAAAGGCAGAGAAGGAGAATGTGGAATAAATACCCTGACCTTGTCCTGCAACCTGTGGTCCCCTGTGGAAACTTCCTCTTCCCAGGATCTGAGCCAAAAGGTAGAGAACCACAGAGCCTGGTGATCCTATCCGTGGAGCACAGTCTCCTGGAGTACCGATTAGACAGAAATAGATCTTGGGCTGGGAGCAAAGTTTAACTGCCAAGTCAGAGGATAGGGTATTCGAGATGGTATACCCCATGAGAAGGAGCAACTTCTCGGGGCTCAGTAATTAGTGTGAGTCCTGAGTTGACTGAATACTGCTGTGTGATCTCTGCCAAGTCACTTTACCTCTCTGAGTCTGGTTTTCTCCTTGTGGCTATTTATATCCTTTTGACGAGTACATGTGGATTAAATGAGACACTCTTATAGGAAAGTGCTGACCACATCTAGGTCCTTCTGAAGGTGGGTTTCCCTTCCTTCAGAGTCCCCCTTGCAAGTTCTCTGAAATGGAAGGCGCTGCAATAAGAATGGAGAACACACATAGGCAATGGGACCCTAGCGCCACGACTACTGACTCCTGGCCTTGGCATGTCACTTCTTCCTCTCATTCTGATTTCCTGCAGCCCCTGAAGTCATTGTTAGGATCAGAAGGGGCTTAAAGGCACCTCAGAAAAGACTGGGCTTACTCTCAGTGGCCCGGAGTCAGGTGAATTTAAAATCTCACTGTCCTACTTGTGAGCCATGGGACCTTAGAGAAGTTTTGAAATTTCTCTCTGTGTCAATGTCTTCATCCATAAAGTGGGAATGATACAAGTAGCTCTCTGCTAGGGCTGTGATAGTACTGTGATGGGTGTCAAGCATGCCGGGAACAGAGTCGGTCCTCAGAAGCTCTCTATGGTTCTTGCATGTTACTGGTTTTACTGTGTTTCTTTTGTGTATTTTCCTTCAGTCAAGCACCTGATCATTCAACTCACTCCCCACTGTCTTTTTGAGAGAAAAGCAAGCAGGAGATTGGGAGACAGGAGAAAGATGGTTGATGCAAGGGGTCAAATTCTGCACATATCAATGGCAAATGCCCTTACCCAGGACAGACATACAGACATGGGTGCGGCTGAACGCTAGTCCTCGTAACTCCCTTATCAAGTGGCCTGGACAGCTGGAAGAGCTGCTTTCTAGCTTTACTGCCCCACCTTCCCCTTTGATACTGCCTCAGCATGACTGACTAGCTAAAAATAGAAGAGAAGGGGCGAGTATAGTAGGATGAGACCTGCCATTGTGTCCCCCAGTAATAATTTTCAGAACACTTACTACATCCTATGTGCCACTGGAGACTTAACATAATTAGCTCTCATCCATTTCAACAATTTTTAGTCAAACTGGAAGAGCAACATTAGTCATTCTCGAAGTTGCCGTCCAGAGAAGTGAGGGAACACAGCCAGCATCAGATAGTACTGGCAGAGTCTACATTTAAAATAAGGTCTGACTGTTCCTGGTTGGAAGGGTGGCTTGGATCTTGAGAGTCAGTGGAAGGGTGCTGGAGAGAGGATGGGGAAATGGGTGGGAATGAGCCCAAAAAGTTACAGTCCCTGGTCATTTCTAGGGATGGCTGGATAGTGAGGGGTTTCAGGGACACCACTCCCTGTGGCAGAGCCTCACTGCCGAGATCCTGAAGACAAGAGAGGGTGATGCCCTTCCCAAGTTCTGGAACTTGCTTTCTTTGCTCCTCTCCACCCTACTGCTTGAGTTACTCATTGCTTGTCTGGCCCTGAGCTTCAGGCACCCTTGCAGCTAGTATTGTAGTATGCTGCTCTTTCCCAAGTATGTGCCAGTCAGAATCTGGAGAGCAGAGGTAGCCTGTCAGACTGTGTGTGTGTGTCTGTGTGTGTGTGTGTGAGAGAGAGAGAGAGAGTGGGGGGGGAGAGCTGTCCTTGAATCATAGGCCCAGGTACTTTCAAGCCTTGAACCTGCCAGTCTGTCTGGCCAGGTCTGTGGCTTCAGTGTAAATGGCCTGGCTGCATTGCTGTGGGTGGGGGCAGCTGGATGCCTATGGCTTCAATGTCCTCTTTGAGTACAGATGATCTTCCTGGGACCTCTGGAGCCAGAACAAGGAAACTCAGCAGACAATAGGAATTCAACCTTGAGTTTGGTGACAGAGGAGTTCACAGTGTGGGGGCTGCTCAGAAGTGGATCCCAAGGATGACAGATGGGGAGAGGTGACTGTAGGGTGAGACCCATGGGGACTAAATCAGATGGCAGTGTGCTCTCAAACTACAGGAGAAAAGGCATAGACATCCCAAGTGTAGAAAGTTACCTGAACTTCTTTTTAGGATTTATGAGTGGTTCATAGGGGCAGAGGAAGGACAGGCACTTGGTGTGTGTGTGTGTGTGTGTGTGTAGGCTTACACAGCACTCATCCATTACTGTACTAAGAGCATCACCTATATAAACTTCTGCCAACTTTCCAACCACTCTCCACACTACAGACCTGGGAATGAGCTCAGAGAGGCTGAGCTAGAGGACCTCTGCAGCTGGCACATGGATGCAGACCGCCCATGTGCCTCTGAGTCTGTGCCCTCAGCCCCGAGGTTGAACACTAGTTCCTGTCCTCTGTCTTATCCTCTGATTATTAAAACATCATTATGAAAAATGGGCACTAATGTCTCTGTTGGGATTATGTTCTATTGTTAAAAATCAGTATATCTATCGCACATTCCTGTGTGTCATTGTTCGATTTAAAGTACAAAGAATCTCATTCAGCTACATTATTGAGCGTCTGCCAAGAGCCAGATACTGTTGTAGCTACTTTCACATATTCCAGGCCAATTTACTTCCTGAGAAGCCTTGGGAATGGGTGGAAATTTCCCCTGCGTTCTAGAGAAGAAAAAATGAGACAGACTTGTTTGACTAGCAAAGCTTTGGATACAGTTCCTGTAAATCAAGTCACACTTTTTGATTTTAAAGATGACATTGCCATTATTAATTTTTTATTATAGAGAACCACATACAGCCTACCAGTCTTTTTCATTAGTCTGCCTTTGTGCATGCAGTAGGCTTTAATTTTTATTGTGACAGCATCTTAACCTCTAATTTTAAAGAGCATGGAATGTGGGCTTTGAACTTAGCTTTGAATTCAAAATTTCTGTCGCTGTAGATTTGTAAATGTAGGAAAATTCTGCACATCTCTGAATTTGTTTCCTTGGCTATCAGAAAGGGGTTATAGTAACCAGTCCATTGGGCTACTGTAAGGAGAACAGAAAGCGGGTGCTCAGAGAATAGAAGCTCTTCATGGAGAGCCACATGGCTGAGGTCCAGCAAATGTGTGGCACTGATGGATCCTCTAACACACTTTTCCATTTTATCTTGTCAGAGACATTTTATTCCTTGTGAGACAAATATGAGGTATGATTGAACAATTTTGGTGAATGGTTAATTTTTAAAAAGACTTATCACAAAGCTGGGTGTGGTGGCGCATGCTTGTAATCTCAGCATTTGGGAGGCTGAAGCAGGAAGATCGGTGAGTTTGAGACCAGCCTGGGCTAAAAAAGTGAGCTCAAGGTCAGCCTGAACTGCATAGTGAGACCCTATTTCAAAAAGATGGAAAAAAAAACCCAACAAAAAACCCCACCTTATGACAGTAAAAACAAACAAACAAACAAACAAACAAAAAACCAAAAAAAACCCCAAAAAACCACATTGCCATGTGTCTTAATTCCCCCATGTGTCCCTGCTCCCTTCAAGCTCACACCACCATTCTCAGCACTTTCAGAAGTAGTTCTGGAAGTCCCCTTTCTTTTTTCTATATGATTAATTTTACTGATACATTTTAGGTGTACATAATGATCACATTCATGACAGGGAGTTTGTACCTTTTCATAGTTTGGCATTGTCATTTGTTTATCTTTTTGATACAGGGTGGCCTGTGCAGTTCTGGCTGGCCTTATGCTCACTTTGTAGCCCAGGCTGGTCTCAAGCTCACAGTGATCCTCCTGCCTCAGCGTCCCAAATGCTAGGATTAGTGGAGCGCGCCACCATGTGCACCTGGCTCGTACATTTTGATTTCTCTATTTACCCCGATCCCCTTTCCTCCCTTCAACCCATCTTCCCTTCTGTATTTACAAAACTTTGTTTTCATTTCACGCTTTTAAAAATATTTCCCCCCCTTTCCACCTTCCGCCACACTAGTTCTTCTTTCCTTTTGAACAATTTCTTCCCATTTTACAATATCTATTATACATTTTGATCCTTATTTACTCTTTCATCCAGGGAGACAATAAGCATGGATGCAGACAGATTGCTCTGGCATTGTTTTTAATTCTTCCAGGTAGATACCCAGAAGGGAAATAGCTGGGTCAAATGAGCCCTCTAGTCCTAGTTTCTCTGAGGAATCTCCACCTGATTTCCATAGTGGTTGCACCAGTCTACACTTCCACCAACGTGGAGCAGGGTTGTTCTCCCCACAGCCGCTCCAGCATTTAGAGTTGGTTGATTTCCTGGTGATAGCCATTATTCTGGCATGAGATGGAATCTCTGCATTATTTCAGTTTGCATTGTACTAACAACCAGTGATGTTGAATGTTTTTTTTTTCATACATTTATTCCCCCTTTGTGTCTGTTCCTCTGAGAAGTGTGTGTTCATCTCAGGTATCCATTTTTGGGTTGGGTCTTTAAATTTGGGGGTGTTGGAAGTCCCTTTCCATGAGGGCCTTTAGTTGCTCCATTGTGGCTGCTGTACTACATTACTGTGTCATGAACTGATTTTATTTTTTTTCTGTCTTTTTTGAGACAGGGTCTCACTATGTAGTTCAGGCTGGCCTTGAGCTCACTTTTGTAGGCCAGGCTGGTCTCAAACTCACACTCATCCTCCTGCCTCAGCCTCCCAAGTGCTGGGATTACAGGCATGTGCCACCACGCTCAGCTATGAATTCATTTTTTAAAAAGCTTTGCCTTCATCATTTTGATGTTAGGGAAAACCAGTCGCCTGGTGCCAGATGCAGTGGATAAGGAGGACCCACTGTGACATCTTGCAGGCCTGCATTTCCAGCTGGTGGCGTTCAGCACAGCACTCGTTTTATCCTTGGTCATGCCTGCTCATGGAAGACTTCCAGAACTGCTTCAGAAAGTAGCAAGGACAATAGGATAAGTCTTGTCAACTTAGGCAAACTACTGTCATATCTGAATCTCAGATTCTTCATCTATAAAAAGAGGATTATAATAACCAAGCCTCCAGGCTATGGCAAGGGTAACCTTAAGTAAGCACTGTGTCTGGTCCCCAGGGTCATACTCCAGTGAGGGGGAGTATTTTTTAGTATTTAGTACAGGGTCTACAGGGCCTCTCTATGTAGATTGGACTCATAGTGATCCTCCTGTTTTCAGCCTCCTAAGGGCTGGGATTACAGGCACAGGTCACCATGCCCAGTCTCAATCACTATCTCAGTGTGCCCCGGAGCGGGGCTGGCACAGTACTCCAGGGATTGAGCTCCAGCCACTGTGCTCTGCATGTCTAAGCAAGTGCTTTAGTCTGCTAAGCTATCTGGCTGGCCCTTAGAGGGTGTATTTTGAGGGAAATTATAGCAATATGTCTTTTATTGTAATAATTTTTAAAACAGTTGAAGACACATCAAAGGCCAGCCAGATGGCTCAGTGGATTAAAGTACCTGCTTAAGCAGATGCAGGGACAGGGATTCGATCCCAGGCCTGCTGTGCTGGTCCTGCCCCTGAGGCATGCTGAGACAGTGAATGAGACTGGGCATGGTGGTGCACTCCTGTAATCCTAGCACTTGGGAGGCTGAAAAACAAGAAGGATCACTACAAGTTGGATCTCTTTAGTGAGACCCTATAGACCCTGTACTAAACACATTAAAAAATAAAAAGATAAAGACACAGCCCTTGTATTCTCACTGCAGAGATAAGTACTACACACAAAGTGGCAGAGCAGAATACCAAACACAAGTACCATGAGACTTAACGAGATAGTTAGCAATTCACAGGACAGGCTAGGTGTCCAAAGGTGCCTTTTTTTTTTTTTTTTTAAAAGAGGCAAAGTTTTATTGAGCTCACAATTTGTGGAGATTTTACTCTATAATTGCTGGCTCCAAAACAGGGTGGCACTGCACAGGGGCAACTGCTCAAGGCAGTGAAGACAGCAAAAAGCAGTAAGAGAAAAAGGTGGAAATAAGCCTCTTCTGTTTTCTGTTTTATATTGTAAGCAGGCTACTACCCTGGTGGTATAGGTGTAGCTGTCACATCATGTCTGCATCCTCTTCTATAGCCCTTACAGACAGGGAAGGGCTATAAGGAGTGGACACAAGAATAAAAAAACAAGGCTGCTGAGATAGCTCAGTGGTCTAAGAGCCTGCCTAGGCAAGCACAAGGGCCTCTTGGGTTTCATCCTGGATACCACATGCCTTGCAGACCCTGTCCTAGGTGTGACAAGCTGGCCACAAAGACCAAGTGTGGTGGCACAAGTGTGTAATCTCAGCACTGGGGAGGCTGAAACAGGAGGATCATTGTGAGTCCAAGCTGTATAGTGAGACCCTGTACCAAATACAAAAAATTAAAAACAAAGAAAGAAAACAAAAATAGATTGTTGAGAGTTACTTTCCTTGAAGGTGGGGCTGAGGAGAAAGAATGGTAGAAAAATAGGTGATGGGTTAATGTCAGATTGCTTAGTTTCAGTAAGGATTAAAGCAGAAGGAATTTTGTTGGCATGCCTGTTGGCTGTTTGAGAAGCTTGGCTATTAGCACTCAGTCTCCTTAGCACTGAGTTTTTTTTTTTGTTTGTTTCTTTTTATATTTTATTATTTTTTAGAGAGTACAAAACAGAATTAAAAGAGAAAAAATTACAAGTGATACAGATTTTCACTTAACAAAGTAATATGAATTTCACAACAGAATCTGAACAGATAGATTACAAAATACTAGTGTGACCATAGGACACTGCCCCCTAAGGGTGAAGACAGGAGTATTCTATGGCACATCTGCCCATGTTTAGAGAAGCAGTACCCTCATGTTTAAAAAGTGAACAGACAAAACTACTTCCTTGGCCCACTGTATTAGGCTGTGGTCAGTCCGGCCTAGGAAAGTCTCCTTGTTTGGTCTGAAGTCTCAGCTTAGCAAACTGCTAGGTCTGCAGCTGACTCTGACATTTTGCACCTGAAGTCTGGCTACTGGGTCCAGGTATGTGATGGTCTGAGTGAAAGTCAGTTGGCTGAAAGTTGCTGAAAGCCCAATGCATGCTCTGATTGGAAAGAAATGAAACACTGACAGTGAGGGGACTTGCAAGAATGATGACTTCCACTTGCCAAATGAGGGCCCCATTAGCTGTTAGCTGAGTGAGCCCTGTGGCCCAGGGAGCACTTTTGTGAGGCTGGCTTTGTTGATTATAACCTACTCTTTACCCTAACGTATGCCCTTCAATGCTCTACCTTGGCTAGGTACATCCTGAGCTGTCTACCATCCTGTGTACTCGACTCAGGGCTTTGCATTTGCTGTCCCTAACCTATGTGGGTCTTGGGTGCCCACGTCTTTCTTCTTGGAAAATTACAATGCACATTAACATATAATCATTATAAGGAAGGTATCTTAGTTGATCTTTATCCTGTAATGCCTACTAATATCCTGCAACCCATAGAACACACTTGGGGAAACACTGTCCTAATGAAAGATGACCCAACCTTTACAAAGTCCTTAATGAGGCCCTACTTCAGAGTGATCGATAAGGAGGCATTAACATTTGCCATGTCAAGGTCCTGAGGGAGAGCACAGTGAGCATGGGAGGCTACAGAGCCGCACTTAGACTGAGTCTGCTCTTAAGAAATCCATCCCGCAATAGAGAGGGAAACACACCCACACAATTGAGGCTGGAAGAAGTCAAGTGTGGCTTGGCGCTGAGGGATGGTATAAGGAGGCCGTCAATAAGGACTCTAGGAAGTACATGGAGGAGGCAAAGGGAGAGGAAAGGACTTGGGTGGCAAAATGATAGTGGTTGGGCACCACTGCAATTTCTCCAAAGGAGAAGGGGAAGGAAAAGGCAGTCCCATTTGGAACCAGCAAGCACTCCCAAGTAGGGCTTGAGAACCCAGCCAGGTACACCATCAGGTGTGGAGGAGGAGGCTTGGCAGGGCCTGGCTGAGTGAGCGGCAGTACCGTGGAGGAGCAGCAACTGCTATAGCCCTGCACAGAAGACATCTCCATGAATAAGATGGCTGGGCTGCTTGTGGGGCGGGAGAGGTGATAGGAAGGGCGTCCCAAGAGCGTAGTCCAGAGATAGGGGACGGCACACTGGCCCCACTTTCAGAATCTGTAACTCCATATTCAGAAAGGCATGATAGGCGGGGAGAGGAAGCCACTTATACCAGTTGTCCCTGAGACTGTTCTTTATGCTGCTCTATAGACCAGAAAACAACAATGATACAACATGAGCCTGAGCTCAGCTTCATCCTGCAAGCTGAGGTGCTGGTATATCATACCCCATAACTAGGTATGGAGCTCTTGCTTAGTGAAAGAGGTGGTGCCAGCTGCTTCTAGGTCTCTGCTTTTCTTGGGGAGAAGACTAGAGGTAGAGATCAGATATGGGGAGCAACTTTCAACAATACACAGTTTGTGAAGAGTGAACCCATCCACTGTGGGTCCCATGCTCACCTCTTTTCTGGCTTGAAGTTTTCCAGGCTGGTTCTCAGGGTGAGCTCCATTGTATTGCACTTGCCAGGGGAAAAGAACCCACCAGGTACCTGGGTGGCTGGGGTAGTTGCCAGGGACAGAGAAGAAAATTAAAATGACAAAACTTCATGTAGGTGCTTTGACAGGACCAAACAGGTCAGCTCAAATACTTCTATATGGTGCTAGGGAGACAATGGGGTGTCATACAGAGGTGGCATTCCTGAATAGATGAGAGCGGTGATACCAAATAAAAGCACAGGACCGTTATCCACATGTAAAGAAGGGGGGAAAGGTGAGCACCTGCCTGGTTAGGGAACAGGAAGGAGAGGAATGAGTAGTGACAGATGTCTAAGCCACTGAGAAGCCGCTGAGCAGCATCTAGCTGCTACTGAGGAGCCGCTGAGGGCCCACGTAGAGGACAATACAGAGGTGGGATGCTATTAGCTCTGTGCACCCTTAGGAGGAGGCCCCGGAGGCCTGGTGAGGCAGAGGCTTGGGCAAAGCTTGAGCCAGGACTTGGGGAAGGCTGAAGCTCAGGAATCAAAGAGGATGGGGCAGCTTTCAAGGCTGAAAGCTGAGCGTAGGCTGGGGGAAAGGCTGTCCCTGGGAAGATGTACCAGAAGCAGGCTAGATGCCACCTGAACCTGAGTCCCTGGGCCCAGTGATCATACTGTACTCTGTCTTTTTCCTGTTACATCCTATTTATCTCCTGCAAATCACCATGTTGGGAAACCACCAAATCCTGTCTCCTGCAGAGCTGGAAATCAGCTTTCCCAGAGGGGAGGGTAACAGAACAGAAAGAGCTGAGTGACTCAAGAGAGGCCAGGAAGGAACCAGCATGGCCCTGCCCCTGCAGCTTGATGCCCAGGGTAGGCAAGAGGGAATCTTGAGGGTGAGTTCTAGGTCTCTGGTTCTGGCTCTGTAGCAGTAGCAAAGCAGCCCCAGGTCTGGGGCCCTGCAAGGACACAGGAATGTACAGTCATGTCTGCTGAGCATGGTCTCTTGCAGTAGACTCTGAAATAGAGCTTGCTCAGCTGATCCAAGTGGGTAAAGGAGGTTCTAGATTCAGAATGGAACTGGGGAAGGAGATGCCGAGATCCAAGGCATCATGCAATTTACCATTTACTCTAATCACAGAACAGACAGGTGGCATTAGACAGTCTGGGCACAGAGCAGGTGAGTATAGGAAGCAACTGCATGCTTTGTCCTTGGGCTGCATCACTTCCTCTGAGCATCTTGCAGAATGTGGCAATGGGTCAGATCCTCCTGACAGAGGCACTGACCCAAGCATACTGCCTTGGAGCCAAGCTCAGACAACTTGGGGCCAAGATCCCTTGGTGTTCTAGAATGAGGCCCAGGAAGTTTCAATAACCTTTCCTGTCTGCTCAGCACTAGGACCATCCTTTCTTCTTCACGTCATGCTGGTTGGCTTCAGAGATTCCCAGAGATACAAGAGAACCTTGGAGACCAAAGCCTGCCCAAACTCAAGAGCAGAATTATACTTCCATCCACTAGGGCTTACCTGAATGAAGGACAAGGCTGGAATGGAGCTGAGGGCCAAGAGAATTATCAGCCAGAGGAGGAGCAGGTTCAGCTGAGATTGCCAACAACCCCTTATCCTCCTTCGGCAGGGCTGACGCTGTGCCTATGCTCTTCAATACAGTTAGCTGGCAGTGACACACAGCCAATTCTATTTCATTAATTCAAAAAGAATATAACTTAAAAGCCACTTCTCAAGGTCACAATAGCCACACAAGATGCTCAAGCTACAGGTGGTTCATGGTTTCCACATTGGACAGTATAATTGAGAACATTAGCACTTTTATAAGTTCCAGTGAGCATGTCTGTGACACCCCAAAGCAGTGACACCAAAATCAAGCCGCTCTTCTGACACCATAGACAGAGTAGGATTTCCTAGCTGTTTCCTTTTCTCCTTAGAGCCCACTTCCCAGCTCCAGGTTCCTCCTCCTAAGATGTGTGGGCCTCCAGGTTCTACCCCAGGGTCAGTCTTTCCAGGAAATGACGTTTCTTGCCTGCTGGCTTCTCAGCTGCCTCTCCCGTGTGGACCCTAGCTTCCCAACATCCTCCCTCAAAGAAGGGGCACAGAGGAGTTACCCACAGGGAACTACAGTGGGAAATATGTGTTCTAGATTCCTGCCCTTCTACCACCATGATGACCTGGACTGGACCTCAGTTTTCCTGAGCCTTCCCCAGCTGACCTTTAAGTCTCTCTAAGTGATCAGGCCTTCAGAGTTCTCTGCAGAGTATTCTCTAGGCCTCCAGAGCACTCTGGGAGACGAGGAAGTAGGTGCTGCTAGACTCCCCTATTCAGAGATGATGGCTGTCCTTGTTTTTCAGTCTGTGTAGTCCTTGTTACTATTTGTGTCTAAATGTTCCCCCAAAGCCTCATACCATCATGGGGCCTTTTTCAGAGGAGGCTGGATCTAGAGTGTGTGATGCTGGGATTACGAGTATGTGATTGCTAAGTCAATCCACTGATTGGCTCTGCACCTGTCCTAAGCCAGGTGTCTAGACAGAATGTAAGAAGGGCAGAAGGAAGCTGCTAGGGTCCCTTGGACTTGCTGCCTTCTCGCCTGCCTGCTTGCTGTGGGCCATTTCTCCTCTATGATGCCCTTCTGCCATGCCACCTTGCCTTGGAGCCAGCCAACTTGAGCCAAATAAACCTTTCCTCCTTTTACACTGAGTGTCAGGTATTCTGTTTCAGCAACAAGAAAAGTAACTCTGGCTCCTCTTTCCAACCACCACCCCCAAATGGCCTGTGTGCTTCAGGCATGTGATATAAAATGTGCACTGACCATCAAGTCCGCTGCATCTCCTCCAAGGCACACTGCTAGGATCACGTCTCAGCCTTGTGTCCTTGGGAAAGAGTTCTGGCCAAGGTCCTGTGAAGCAGTACACACCATTTCTAGGCCTGACCAGACAAGCTTCCCAGGAGAAGCCTCCACGCTCTCGCCCTACCAGCTAGTTGTCAAATCCTGCAACATGATTAGAGAAGGCGAAGCCACAGGTCTCTGAATGACTGAATAGGGCAGAGTCTTTCCCCACCCACCTGCACTTGCACTGGGACAAGCAGGTGTGGATGTGAACACACACACACACACACACACACACACACACACACACACAAATATCTGCTGGAGGTGCTCCTGTGGATTCCGGCTACTATTTCTCATTACCAGGCAGGGCACGTCTGCCTCAAGGCTCTGGGGGTGAAGGAATATTGTTTCTCTAGCTACTTCCTTGCCTGTGTCACCTTTCAAGTTAGTCTGCAAATTGCTCTGGACAATCTCACTTGAATTCTATGCCAGAAAAACCATTCTGGCCCCTGCAGCTGCCTAATGACTTGGATCCTGCTGCTTGACAAGCCTCTGCCTCTCTTGCTGTGGTGAATGGAGCTGAGTGACGGTCAGAGAAGGAGCCAGGGCTCCAGATGAGGCTAGACCCCTGTTTCTAAAGTATGGAGAGGGCCACTGATTTCACCCACCTCTCCCAGGTAAAAATACTTACGCTAGCAAATTTTCACTCAACTTGCAGAAATTAAACTCAGAAGCTCAGAAATGATGCTTTTGATTTTTCAAAGAGGCCCAGGGTACTATCAACAGACACTCTCTCTAGACTGGATGTGAGGGGTAGCAGTTTCCCACAGTATGTCCAGGGGCCCGGGTTCTTCAGCATCTACTGCTCAATAGGCCCTCCCAGGTGGGGTATTCTGGCCAGCTTGAGGCCTCGCTAAAGACATGTTAGTGCAAACAACCTCTGAAGTGGCTTCAAAACCAAGCTAGAGAGGCTGAGTCAAGTGCTTCTCAAGCCATAAATGAACAGCTGCCTCTCGCCTTGAGCCTGATGCTGGGATTATTCATCCTTTTTGGCTTTCAGAATCTCTTTTCACATCCAGACAGACACTGCTCCTTCAGCAGCCACCTCAGTGTGTAATGTCATCTTCCCAGCCACCCCCTCCCCATTCCTGGCCTTTCTCTTTTCCTGGTGGGCAGGGCTCTTCTCCCGCCCCCCTTTTTTTTCAGCCTGCAGTTTCTGTTGAACTGCTCCAGGCTTCTCTAGCTTCTAGTCAGCCCTTTCCCTCCTGTCCCAGCAGCCTCACGCTCGCTTAGTTGGCTCTTCTCCATGTTACTAAACTTTCCTTAAAATAGCCCCTTCGCCTTTATCTATCTTTGATTCATCATCCCCAAAGACATGAGGAAGTCTGGTCCTTAGTAGTGTCCTTGTTTCTCCCAGTCTCCCAGGGTTACCTCTTTCTTCCCTCACCATGGCCATCTGCCTTGTCCAGTGTCCACCTACAGGTGCTAGAACATACACGATTGCTGACTGCAGAGTGTGTGCCAGGAGCTGTGCAAATGCAGCTCCTGCATCTTCTTGTATCATTTCCTTACAGTAGCCCATGGAGGTAGAGACGATCACCTCATCTTAAAGTGAAATGACTGAAGAGCCAGAGGGCTTGGGCAACTTGCCCCAGAGCCCCACGGCGGGGCAGGGATTCCAACCTAGTCTCTTATACTCTGTGGACTACACGTGACACACACACCTCAGTTCAAGGGGAATTATCAAAAGCTGACTGCATGCAGAGCCTGGGGGTACAGTCATATGGAGAGGAACCAAAGAAAAAGAGAGTAAAATTCTATCCATATTCTCAGAAAGCACCTGCCTACCATAGAGGACATGCATATGTGTGTGTGTAATACATGGACAACATATGCAGTAAACGTAGCCACAGTGCTCTGAGAGCTTAGGAGAGAAACTGTTAGCATGAGGGATGCAAAACTCCCTCAGGATGCCATTGCTTACTGAGACAAAAATCTAAAAACGAAATGGGAACTCATTTCAGGGCTGTTGAAGAGCAGCTCAGAGGGTCAGTGCTTAAGCTCTGTTAGCTTGACCTTGAGTGGAGCCTGACCAGAGCCTTTCGTTCTTTACTTGCAAATGAGTGGCTACATGTTCCCTGACAGTGGAGTATTAGGAGGACTGAGATAATCTCAAGTAAAGAACTAAGTAAAACTGGTATATTTTTCATGTTGAGTGATCATCTTTCCATAATTTTTTTCTAGCCAAGAAGTTCCCCATTTCTACATTATGAAAAACAGCATTTATTGAATATTTTCTTATAATTCAGCGGTTTTACATGTGTTAACTCATTCAACTTTCTGAGAAAAGCTGTAAGTTTTATTTGGTGTGGTTGATTGTGACTGTTTTTTAAAAACAGGAGAGAGCCTAGACTCCAAGGCTTAGAAATTTGCTCAAGGTCATCTGATTGTAGGAGTGGCCTTCAGGAGGATTCCAGGGGCTCTGCCTGCTGGTTTTTGTCTCTGCCTGAGTCACCTACAAGTCCTGGAGTGGAGTCACCAAGTGGAAATGGAGGTATCAAGATGCAGGGGGACTCAGAGAACATCAGGTCCCAGGCTCAAGTATCTGGGGATGACAGGACCTGTAGAATACTCTAAGGACCACAGGGTATTCACCTGTTGACCTTGCAAATACTGACCAGTTTTCTAGCTTCCAGTGAAACAGATGATTGGAAACCCTACTTTTCCCTAAACATGCTTGCACTTTTGTGAAAAATCTGCCCATTCTGCATGGACAGTGTGTGTGTGTGTGTGTGTGTGTGTGTGTGTGTGTGTGTGCGTGTGTGTGTGTAGGGGGTCCATCTTTGCTACATAGTAATTGGAGGACACCCGCAGTTGTCATCTTGTTGGAATGAATACAAGATTAAAAAGTAACTAGACATGGTTGCAAATCTCAGTGCCTGGGTGACCCTGGGTGGCCTCTAGTTTTCTGTTTCCAACTGAGGATGGCCATAATCCCACCAGCTTTCCCTGACCACAAACAGAGGTTCAGTGAGTCGATGCATGGGAGCGTGCTTCACAGAGGCAGTGGCAATAGAACATTAGAAGGCTGTTGGGGGAAAACCAGCCCATTCCCCAGATGACAGAAGAGAACAGCTCGCTCCAGAATGCCTCCTGGGTTCTTTCTTTTGCCTGCTGCCCTTCTTGTGATTATAGCCTACACCACATCTCATCTTCATGGAGCAGCAAGCCTTCTATACCAGCTCTGACTGAACCTTCACAGCTGCTTACCCAGCATCACACACAGGGCAGGTGCAGATTTGTCGCACCTGTTGACTGTTGATTGTTGACTAAATCAGTGGTGGATGTCTGCTGTAGTTCCTGTTTGCTTTCCTTCACAGAGCCTCTTTCTACCAATACTTCCCCCAACACAAGGGATCCATTCTTTACTTGGGCCTTCTCAAATGTGAAATCTCCCCGGGTCCTAACCCTTGTTTCCTTTCTTGTTTCCAGCATTTCCTAGGTGACTGAGGTTGCAAATTTCAAAACAAGTCCAAGGGAAACAGCTCTGGGACATTTTTCACTGTATCTGCCACTCATATTGGTGCCCTCATTCTTCCTTGAAGTTTTGGCTTGAACCAGATGCCAAAAGGCCAAAGTCCCTATTGTCTGGCCTTTCAGTGTCCAAACCAAAACAGCAGGGGCTTCCTGAGGCTAAGTGACCTACTCTGGGAAGTGGGCCAGAGCTCATCAGAGAGTTGCTTCTTCAGTTTCTGTGATAGTGTGAGGCCTGGGCTGTGTCCCAAAGAGTGAAAGCTCAGCTCTGCTTGGAGAGAGCCAGCAGATGCTGGCTGCAAGGACCTCAGCAGGCTCAACCCTTCACTGACTGGAGGAGGACACTCAGGTCCAAGAAGGCTCAGCAATTAGAATAAAATTGCATGGTAATTTGGGAGTGCAGATCTAATGCGCCATGGACTTATTCCCACCCTTGGGTTATGTCTACCACTGAAAAACTCCCAGTGCCTCAACCAGAAGGTTCCATAGACTGGTTTTCAACCTTCATTTTAAGTACCTGCTGTTTGGCTTTCCTAAAAAAAAAGAAGCCGGTTTAGTTTATGTGTGTTGTCAAGTTTAGATTAAAAGGAACTGGAAAGAACAGCATTATCAGGTAGATACGATTATAGTAACCATTTTACAGATGGGGACATTGCAACTGAGAGCCATTTACCATCTTGCCTCAGGTCTCGTAGTGGTGGCACTCCTGGTCAGGCAATTGGTGCTGCCACATCCCTAACTGTAGTAGTGCTCCACCTCACTGCAGCCATGGCCAGGATTTGGTCAGGACACTGAGGACAAGCGAGCCCCAAGAGTCACCTGGGTTTGTATAGCTCACTGCAGAGATCCAGTCACTTTCTCAAATGAACACAGACAGAGATTCTGGCAGAAATGGTAAAGGCTAGAAACTTTTCTCTCTGTGGCCCCACTGTTTGCTTCAGTTTTATTTATTTATTTTTAAATTTTTATTTATTCAGAATAAATAAACTTCAGTTTTGTTTATTTTTTAAACAGTAACACTGGGAACTCAAATTAGTTAAGTTTCCTTCCTCATTAACAAGCAACAAGCTCTGAGTGCAGTGCTGTGCCTTTATATAGAAGCATCAGTGCCTGCCACCTTCCTGCTGCCGAGGAAGGGGCAGCAGTGCCTGCTTCATGGTCTTCATGAAGAAAACCCAGAGTCAGAGGAGAGCATACACTGTCTCTGGGGGGCAATTTTTATTTTCATTGACTTATAATGGCAGCATACACTTATGGAGCATACAGTGAGACGTTGCAACACATATATATAATGTGAGCGATCCGATTGGGGTAATTAGCACACCCCTCACCCTAAATGTTTAGAATCATTTTTCTAGCTATTCTGAAGTATACAATAAATTACTGTAAATTACAGTCACCTGTTGTGGTATAGAGCACTAGAATTATTTCTACTGTGTAGCAGTATTCTCCCACCCACCAACCAACCCTTCCCAGCCTCCTCCCCAGCTCCCTGCCCTTCTTGGCCTAGTAACTTCTATTCTCCGCTTCCATGAGATCAACTTTTCCAGCTTCTACGTATGAGTAAGAACACAGGATTTGCCTTCTGGGCCCAGATACTGCACTTAACACAATGTCCTCCAGACGCCTCCCTCATAATCTGGTCCTTGACTGTGGACTTGAGTGGCCCTTCTAACATTCATAGTCCCTGAGGAGAACTGGGGGTTCAGAATGGGCTTTCCCTACTCCGTCAGCAGGTCCCCTCCTATTCCAGACTGTTCAGCCTCCCTAACTTCTCAAAACTGAAAAACCTCAAGAGGCCACTACTTGAGGCATGGCAGACAGGCTCTGCTGCAACCCCACACCTCTCTAAAGATGAGGGCTGCTGGAGGGACAGACAGGACTTTGGGGAGACCAAATTCAGCGTTTCTGCAGAATTCTTGTACCCTGGGCTGCCCCACTCCTCCTTAAGCAAACTGCTCCTGGGGCCCGGCGAAATGGCTCAGTGGTCTAAAGTGCCTGCTTAGGAAGGCTCGGGCGGCTGCAGGGACCGCTGCACCACATGCTGCGCCATAAAATTAAATGAACAAACAAACAGGGGTTCTGAAACAAGGAAAAAAAAAAAAAAAAAAAGCAAACTGCTCCTTAAGCTGCTGCAGTTGTCACTGTCCCAGCTGCCTGGGGAAGGTGGAGGTGGGCGTGGCGGTAAGGCCAACGCTGCCACACTTGACTGCTCATCGTTTTATCTTTAAAACAGCTTCATCAACTTATAGAAAGAAAACTAAGGTCTGAAAATGACTGGCTCAAGGTCCTACAGCACAAAGGTGGCAAAACCAGGATAACAAGCAAGTATGACCCTGACCCCGCTCCTGGGCATCAATCAAGCATTCACTGGCTCACACCAGCCTCTTCGCCCTTCCCCCACCTGGGTGGACGGGGGTTGCTGCCCGCCTGCACAGAGCCCTAACTCTTTCTGGTGAGTCACAGGCTCTTTCTGAACCTGGCTGCTCGTCCCCCTCCATCCTTGTCCTGGCAGGCCTGGCCTCCCATCTTCTCTGAAAGCTGGCCGGACAGGTGAGGAGCGGTGCCCAGCCGCTCCGAATTCTTGCAGCAAACAGATCCTTCCAGCCTCTTCCCTCAGTGCTGAGCCATACCACGTTATCAATCTCATCCTTCTTTCGGCAGGCAGGGGTGACTGCTGCCAACCCAAGGGGCCTGAGGCTCCAACAGCCCTGCCAGGTGCCATATGGGGCCTCACAGCCTTGCTGAAGAGGACCGATGTGCCCGCTCCCCTTGTAACGCTTGTCGCTTGGCAGGACTGAGTGACCCAGTTTCCCCTGCGGGGAGCTCGGCGAGCCGGCTGCTCGGGGTTTTCATTTGTGTATCTCTCCTGCCCTCTACCGGTGGCCAGGCAGGAGGCTCGTAGGGTGGGTGGGTGCGCGCGGCTGCAGGGGAAATTGACTCTGAGGCCTGAAAATGTTTGTTGAAGTAACTGGATGAGGAATTGTGTACAGTTCTAGGCTCTGGGGCCTGAAATGACCAGAGACGCAGGGTCTGTCCTCAGCGAAATTGTGAGCTCAGCAAAGCTGAGCCTGGCCGCCCCCGGGCTCCACGCGGCAGCCCATATTCTATAGCTGCTTTCCCGGGCTCAGGTCAACTAGCTGCAATGTCAGGGCCTGTCTGCTTGGTTGCTTTGGGCGAGCATTGAGCATTCACGTTGCCTCAGAAAGCCCGGTGTGGTGGCGCGCGCCTGTAATCCCAGCACTTGATTTTGCATCAGAGCAGCCTATCCCATTTCCTGGGGGCTCCATTCAAAATCATGCTCTTTTCTTCTTGACGCTGAATCTGTCTCTCAATGCTTCCACTCCTGAAGCGTTTCTTTCCCCCAAGTACCAGACATTGAGCCCAAGGCTTTCCCATTGAGCTATATCCTCACTCCTCTGCCTCTTTTTAAAAATTTTCACTAACTTGCTTGGTTACCCAGGGTGGACTTAAACTTGTCATGCTCCTACCTTAGCCTCCCTCAGGGTGGGGACTACATATTCTGGACAACACACCTGTCCAGAAACCTGGTTCTTGCTTCTCTGATGCCTATAATCTCAGCACTGGGGGAGGCTGAGGCAAGAGGATGCAAGTTTGAGTTCCACTGGGGCAACTTAGTGAGACCCTATCTCAAAATTACATTTTTTTTTTTTTTAAAGGGCAGGAGGTTGCAGTGGTCACAGTAGTTCTCCTGCATCCAATTTCCAGTTCAGAGAAAGTCTGACCTGGGTACTCGGTGATGGTTGTTGTTCAGCCTCCTGAAGAGAGCAGTCACATCCCCAAGAATTCTCTATGCCTCAACAATCCAGGCTCTCTCCTTCCTGAGAGATTTTCACAGGGAGATCTTCAAAACCAAAAAAAGATCTGGAAGACACAGATAATGAATTTCCAGTGGTGAATTCCAGACGATGAATGTTCATGAACCCAGAGACCTTTTAAAAGACCACCATGAGCCTACTTCTGAATAACAGTAGGAAAGTTCTTTAATCATTATTTACTGGGTTTTAGATATAAAGTTAACAAAGCTCTTTCACAAGGATTATCTCAGTAAGTAAAATTATTTTCAGCTTAAATATAGAGATGAGAAAAAGGGGGCCTCAGAAAGAAAAATACTTTTACTTGTGATTACACAGAAAGCAAAATGCTATTGGCACAGATACCTGATTCTCTAATTCTAAGGCTCTCATTCTTTCTGTAAAGAAACTGATGTCCTGTCCCTCAAGTGTGTTTAAAAAATAGGAACAAAACATGCAGATAGACAGTATTAGGCACTTTCTATTAGGTAGGCACTGTCCTAGGGGATGACTGTTTTAATTTAGTGTTCAAAACAACCTGACAAAGAGCTGCACATCATGGTTTATGCTTGTAATGCCAGCACTTGGGAGGCTGAGGCAGGAGGATTACTGAGCTTAAGACCAGCCTGGGCTACAAAGTGAGTTCAAAGCTAGCCTCAATTGCATAGAAGGACTCTGTCTCAAAAAGACAAAAAGAAGAAGGAAAAAAAAAAACCTGACAAGGTGTATATAGTTGTTATTTCCATTCCACTTTCTAAATGAAGCCTTTACCCAGGACACTACATTGTGATCTAGTGGTAGAAGCAACTGCTACCCATCATGCCACAGCTCCTCCATACTACCTGAACTGGGTATACACTCTTATTGGTCTCTCTGCTTGCCTGTCATTTACCTGACCAATAATTTGTGAGGGAAGCTAGTCGGGAGGGAGTAAATGATCCCCCCTCAAAAGCAGCCTGGTGTGACAAGGGACCCAAGGCTGACATGAATCCTGGTGCTGCAACTTTTTTTAAAAAATGTATTTGGTTGTTATAGGGTCTGACCATGCAGTTTGGACTTACAGTGATCCTCCTGCTTTGAGCTGCCCCCATGCTGGGATTATAGGTGTGTGCCACTATGCCAGACTTCCATGGGGATGGGACTGGCATGGCATGCAGTGCCAGGGATCAAACCTGCTCTTGTCTAAGCAGGTACTTTAGTCTGCTGAGCTATCTTACAGGCACAGAGCTGCCACTTTGTAGCAGAGTGAACAGAGACCAATTACTGATCATCTCTTTCCCCTCAGTTCCATCATCCATAAAATGGAAGTACCACTTGCATCTACTCCACTGGATTTCCACAAGTTATGAGGTGGCACTTTTATAAACTTAGCGAAGTGAATGTTCATTGTTAAATCTAGAACCTTGGTTGTTTGAAGTGAACCAGGTGAACTCCAGAGGGTGCGTTAAGGTAGAGGGCAGATGTGGGGCATGCTGGGAAACAGTCCTGGTACCCAGAAGGAGAAGGGGATAGAGTGGCATGGAGGAAAACGTAGGGAGCACTTGAATGATTAACTGCAGGACCGGAGTTTTTTGTAGAGTCATAGTTTGTCTGAATCAGAAGAATTTTTCTGAGGCCTGTAATGCAAGCAGAAGTCCTTACCACAGAGACTTCAGAAGACCCTCCTTTTTAAAGTTCAGGGTCACATGCACTACATAAAAATGAATGACACTGAAGATAAGGTGAGAGAAGTTCTCTTAGTTTTTCTTTTTTAAAAAAATGTATTTAGTACAGGGTCTCACTACACAGATTGGACTTATAGTGATCCTCCTGTTTTCAGCTTCCTAAGCACTGGGATTACCGGTGTATGCCACACACCCAGCTTCAGTCATGTCTCAACACATCCCGGGGCAGAGCAGGCATAACACACCAGGGATCGAACCATGGTCCTTGCATCTGTCAAGCACACGCTTTAGTTTGATGAACTATGTGGCCGACCCTTCTTTGTCCTCTTCAGCAAACGTGACAGCAGGGATATAGGGGCCCAGGCCTTTTCCCCTGGTCTCCACTTGGCTTAATGTTCTGTTCTCTGGGATGAGACCAATCTGAGAACCGTCTGAGTCCTTGCAAAGAGCACACTGACAGAAATGGCCAATGGATTGAAGGAATCCCACATGCTAAACACAGTTCTGAACACTCATGCTAACTCATTCAGTTTTCATCATTGCTTTCACATCAGTGTTAGCCCTCCCTTACCTAGGAAGAGATGGATGAAAACACTGCCACCATGCAGTGGATGATCCAAGCCAGAGGATGAGAACCAGCCTACCTAGGCCAGCATTCATAACAACAGTGGAAAGCCAGTCCTCACCTTTATTTCAAAAATGATGAAAGTCATATACTGAAAAGTCTTTATTGTGAGGCTGGGGTCATGGCTCAGCAGTCTAAGCACCTTCCTGGGAAGTGTAAGGACCTGGGTTCGATCCCTGGTACTGCATGCTGCACTGGTCCCAGAACGCTGGGTGTGCTGTGCCTGCCACTGAAACCAGGAGTGGTCGGGTATGCCTGTAACCTCGGTACTGGGAAGGCTGAGACTATAGGTCTGGGAGGACCACTATGAGTCC
Source organism: Myocastor coypus (assembly GCA_004027025.1). NCBI lineage: Eukaryota > Metazoa > Chordata > Mammalia > Rodentia > Myocastoridae > Myocastor > Myocastor coypus. The sequence continues at coordinate 9,463 of PVJA010016402.1, read as the reverse complement.
AAGCTACATAGTGAGACCTTGTAACAAATAAATAAAAAACTTTTAAAAATATTTGTCTGCAAATTTAAATCTTTAGAAAGCAGATTGCTCTCACAGCATGTGGCAGCATTCTCTCCAGCTGCTATGGCACTGTTTATATCATCTTTCATTACTCTACCAGGTATCTGATGCTTGCTCCTTGCTAGGTATTGTATGGGGCTATAGATGACACCTGAGTGACACAGACTCACTCACTGCCTTTGTGGAGTTTCATAACTTGAGGAGGCAGAGAAACACTGGGCAAATTGTAGCACAGACACACAACCCCACAATGCAGCTAGTATCCTGAGGGCAAAGTTCAGAATGCCCACTGGGCATGTGATAGACTGGAGCAGAGGAGAGGAGGTATGCCAGGGACAGTTTTTCTTCTAAGTTTGTAAATGAAATTTTTTCCCCCATGAAAGAACATCTTTCTCTAAGGTTACCTCTAAGTAAGTGAACTAAATGAGGGTGTCTTCATTGGTTCCAGGACCTGACAGTGCCCAGTTCTTCTTTATAGAAATAGCACTTATGACATATTACAACATGCTCAAGACTTTACAGGGATGTTGTTAGGAGCCCTGGCTCCGAAATTAGACTGACACTTGGAATAAGTTACTTAACTCCCAGAAGCCTCCATTTCTAGTCCATAAAACGGACCAATAATAGCATCTATTCCCAGGGTTAAGGTGAAAACTAAGCAAGATAATGCTGATGAAGCGTTTGCCTCAGAACCATTCTGAACACTTAGCAAATGTTCAGCTGGTGTTAACTTCAGGGAGTTACCAGCAAAAGGTTAAGATCTGAGGCGAATCCGTGCTTATCTCAGGATATAATGTAGAGGGCTAGGCTAGTGACTCAGCAATACAGCAGCATTTGCCTAGCACTTGTGAGGTTCTGGGCCCAGTTCCCAGCACCACTGTGTATGTGACTCCCCATGTGTGTGTATGGTTGTCTGTGTCATGGACTTTCATTTCTTTCTATAAACCATTGCTGGGGTTATTTCAGTTTCTTCTCTATCTTTCCTTCCTTTCCTCTATAGTATTTATATTAGCTAATTCTATAAAACTTTAGAGAGGAAGGTTACACAATATAAAATTTCTCGGTGTTTTTTACATGAAAAGGGAAACAGAATCAATATGAAAATTGAATTCCGTTCAACATTTCCAATTGTTATTTATAAAATTTGCCCAGAGGGAGAAACAGAACTCTAAATATAAAAACCACATAAAATTTTCCTTTTAGAGAGCCTTGAAGTGCTTTACTTCTAATATATTGTTAAATTTCAGACACTACAGGGTTGCAGTAATAGAAGTGAATTTAACCTATGAACTCCCTGGGGCCCAGGGTAAGTGGGGTACTTGTAAGTGACATTCAGAGTCCAACCCATCCACCAAAGCTGCCTGTGTGGTAGCTTGTGGTAGTGTACTTGGGGGTACCTGTTCCTCTCCCCAAAACAGGTGTCTAAAAGATACATGTGCCTGTGGGGGGTTGTGCCCCTAGGTAGTGGGGGTTCTTCTAGGGGCACCCTGTGTATGAGAACTGTGTCCAGGTCCTGACCCTCAGAGGGTAGGAGAAGATTGCCTGCCCCATGGTTGAGAGAGAACATGCTTCCATTCATCCCCACCCCTGGCCCCCAGAGGCGGGCAGTTGGCCTCAGTGGGCCAAAGTAATTGTTCACTGTAATCGACTTGATGTTGGGGTAATGCTTTATACCCATTGATCTGTGAAACACACACAACACCCTGGCTAGGCTTTGTGAGGGAAAAGAAGGCCAAAATTTCAGGTGCAGCTCCAGTGACCAGGCACAGCTTCCAGAGGGGACTCCGGCCCTGACCTGGTACAGTAAGTCCTGGGCAGCCAGTGAGAGATCTGGCTTTCTTCTCTCTTAGGAAGAAAATGAAGCTGGATGTGCTGGCACATGCCCTCGTAATTCCAACCCTTGGGAGGCTGAGGCAGGTGGATTGTCACAAGTTTGAGGCCAATCTGGGCTAAAAAGTGACCTCAAAGCTAGCCTGAACTGCATAGCAGGCCCTTGTTTCAAAAAGACAAAGAAAGAAAGAAGGAAGGAAGGAAGGAAGGAAGGAAGGAAGGAAGGAAGGAAGGAAGGAAGGAAGGAAGGAAAGAAGGAAGTGAGGTAGAGCTTTCCTATACCAGGCTTCTGCTACACCAACATCAAATGAACATCAAACACTACACTGCGTATGTATGAATGTCTCCCTATGCTGGCCATCATGGAGAACAGTTTTATTCTCTCCTTCCCTAGCTGGCAGGCAGGGGGCAATATGGCATCCTTTAAGGGATCAGAGGGCAGGAGCAGACTTGTGGCCCCAGCCCCCAGGGGTGTTGAGTGGTCAGGGTGCCAGCTGCCAGCTGCTCAGGAATGTCCTCAGCTGCAGAGCTGTGGCTATGGGCTCCTGCTCTTTCTCAGTGGCCTAGCTCAGGGCTGATCAATGCAGCAATATAAATGCACAGCCGCCTCAGCCCATCCTGGAACAACTCCAAAGAGAAGTTCTCACTCCAGAGCTCCCCTGGTGTCCGCTGAGGCAACCCTGCTACTTCCTGTTCTCAATTCTAGTTCCTTCTCTTCTTTTCTACAGTTATCCACCTCAGAGTCACTTCTGAAGAAACATCCAGTGTGCTAAACTCTGTCTCAGAGTTCACATTCCCTAGAACCTGATACTAGAAAGCCAGAGAAACAGACCTTCATTAGGGGCCCACTCCATGGTGCTGCAGTTTCTATCTAGTTGTCCTCTAGACAGCCTCATGGGATCATGGGTATAACGATGAAAGGTGACTGGATTAGGGGCTTCCTGTTAGGAAGTGGGGCCTGGTCAGAAGAGGGTCACTGGGGGTGTCACATGGAGTTTCCTCTATTTTCTCCCTTCACTCTCTTCTTCCTGTCTACCATGCAGTAATTGCTCTTTGATATACCGTGCTGCTATTCATCCTGCCTTGAAGCTAGCCATGGCAGGCCAGCCAAAATAAATCTCTCAGGGCTGGAGAGATAGCTCAGAGGAATGAGAACCTGCCTGGCAGGCACAACGTCCCATAATCCCTGGACCTTGCACGTCTTGCTGGCCCTGGAACCAGGCATGGTGGCACATGCCTGTAATAGCAGCACTGGGGAGGTTGAGACAGGAGGATCCCTGAGAGTTCCAGACCAGCTGGGGGGCTACAAAAGTGAATACAAGGCCAGCCCAAATGGCATAGCAAGACCGTGTCTAAACAAAACAAAAGCCCTTCTCTTCCCCTAAGTTTCAGGTGTCAGGTACTATGAATTAAAAAGTGACTAAGACCTTGGGGCCTGGTGAAATAGCTCAGCTGTCCAATGCACCTGTGTAGGCAAGCTTGGGCAAGTGCAGGAACCAAGGTTCCATCCCTGGCACCACTCCGTGGGTGGAGCTGGCCACAAAAAAAAAAAAAAAAAAAAAAAAAGACTGAGATACAGAAGTAGGAAAGGAAGTCCAACTGGGATACATAAATGGGAAAAACAAGGATGAGGTAAGACTAGCTAGGGGGCTGTCGAGATAGCTCAGCAGTCTAAAGCACCTGCTTAGGCAAGCTTAGGCAACGTTAGTGATTGTGGTTTGATCCCCAGCACCACATGCTGTGCCAGCCCCACCCCCAGGGTAGGCTGAGCCAGACATAACATAAATAAAGTTAAAAAAAAGAAAAAAGATTAGCTAGGAGATGAAGAGGAGAGGAGGAAGAAGACCAAGGTCACAGTGGCAGATGAAGAGAATCCACAAGCCAAAATGAAAGAGCAAAAGATAGAGATTGATAGCATGTTATTTTCAGAAAGAGAAAACTTAAAGATAAGGCTTTGCCTGTTCTTTTAAAGTTACTACATTACCAAAATAACAAGATTGCAGGGATGGAGAATGGTTATGATAAATTCTATTTAAATTTGAACGCTGTCAAGAAGATGTCCAAGCAGGCCAACTGTCCTGCAGGCAGTTGTGTCAAGATGGTAAAGGCTGTTTTGGAATCTGTGTCACATTTTCTAAAGATGGCCCAACAGTATCTCCCATCTCACATGCTCTTTTGTGTCATAAGGTGGCTGTGCTTTCATAAAGTGGTGGAATCTGCTTGGAATTAGACAGGCTTGTGACTCCTTCCCCCAAAGAACACAGTAGAAAAGATGTGTGACTTCAGAGGCCAGTTCACAGGAGACTATGCAACTTCAGCCTGGTTCTCTTCAACAGCTTGTGGAGGGGCCATTTGTAGGTGGTGACGGCCATGTTCAGCTAACAACCCTGTGAATGGACATTTGGGCCAAACCTTAGACATTTGGGCCAAACAAGATGGCTACAGCTTCAGTTTAGCTCTTATTTTGTTGTTCATTTGCCTTTGTGCAGTGCTAGAGATCAAATCCAGGACCTTGGTGTTTCTGTTACTTTTCTCTCATCGCTGGCACAAAATATCTAACACCCAAATTAAGGAAGAAAAAGTTTATTTACCTCACAGTTTGTGGAGGTTTCAGTCCATACTCAGTTGGCACTAAGGCAGAGTGACACATGACACAGGGTAGCAGCTCATGTTGGCAGAAAACAGCAAAACAGCAAGAATAAAAAGGGAGGAGCAGCCACAGGGACCAAGCCTCTTTCTGTCCCTTAAGTTGCATTCAGGCTGTCCACCCCAGGGTGGGTGCAGCACTCACACCTATAATCCCAGAATTGGATCTTGAATTAATCACAAACTCTAGAAGCCCACCCTGTGACTGTGTGAGGCTTTCGGGGTACATCTAGACACAAAGTGTAACACTTGAGCATGCTGGACTAACACTGTATCACTGAGCTACATCCCCAGCAGCCTTGGCCAACATCTGAGCACAGCAGCATAGGGAATTCAAGTGTGAACTATCTACAGAGATAGTTATGTCAAATTGACATAAAATTAACCAGCACATAGTATGCCTGGCACTTGGAGCTATGGAAGGTTTTCAAGAAAAGAGTCATTTGGTCATAGTGTGTTGGTCACCAGCTGAGAGCCACTTAAGAATAAATTCTGGGGCTTGGGCTAGGAATGTAATTCAGTGGTAGAACACTCACTTCCATACGTGAAGGACTGGTTTCAAATTCTTGCTCCACAGCTGTTTTAAGGAATAAACCCTGGGATGCTTTGTTCTACAGCAATAGTAAGGGAACCAGGATCATTAGCAGATAATAGAACAGGAAATCGTTGTTGTGACCTGCACCATAACTTCCGTCCAGTTTTGTTCTCTTCTGCTCTTTTCACCTTCACCCTTGCCCTACCCTATCACCACCTTCCATCTGCCTACCACTTAGCTTCCAGGGATCATTTCTTATTTGTTTGCTTTGTTTTGTTCTGTTGCTGGGTATCCAAACCAGTCCTTCACGTATGGAAGTGAGTGTTCTACCACTGAATTACATTCCTAGCCCAAGCCCCAGAATTTATTCTTAAGTGGCTCTCAGCTGGTGACCAACACACTATGACCAAATGACTCTTTTCTTGAAAACCTTCCATAGCTCCAAGTGCCAGGCATACTATGTGCTGGTTAATTTTATGTCAATTTGATTAAGCTACATAGTGCCACGACATTTGGTGGAACATTATTCTGCACTGGGAACAGAGAGACAACCTATTAATCCTAGCACCTGGAGAGGCTGAAGCAGGAGAATCAGCAAGTTAGGGCTCACCTTGGGCTTCTTTTCAGGACCCTATCTCAGTGTAAAGGTTGTGGGTTCAGTCCCCAGCATGAACTGACAGGTACATGAGAGTATTTTTTTTTTTTTTTGCGGGACCAGGGTTTGAACTCATGACTTTGCACTTGCCAGGCAGGCACTTGTGCCACGGAGCTAGCTCCCCAGCCCTCATGAGGGTATTTCTGGATGAGAGTAACATTTGAACCTACAGACTGAGTATAGCAGATTATGCTCCCCAAAGTGGGTGGTACCTATCTAATCCACTAAAAACCCAAGAAAAACAGAAAGGTTGAGTACAAGCGAAATCATTTTACCTACCTGCTTGCATTGAAAATGGTGCTTTTCCTACTTTAAGACTCAAACTAAGATGCCAGTGCTTCCTGGGTCATAAACCTTCCAGTTTTCAGAGTGGAGCTAACATGGACTTTCCTGGGTCTCAGGCTCATACAGGTCTTGGGATCTCACAGCCTCCATAACAGCATAGTAGTATAAACTGCAGGTGAACCATATGCATATATATGTAACATATTGGTTATTTTCTCTGGAGAAGCCTAACACAGGTTGGGCCCAGAAACTTGCTTTTTGAAACAAGATCCCCAGGTGAGTTTTGACTTTGATTCTGATGCTGACTGCCCAACCCTGACCTACAGGATCCATTCCTTCACAATGCTTTTGTTAAACAGAAGAATCTCACCACCGATGTCAAGAGGGCAATGGCTTCACTGCAGAGCTTCTGTAGCATCTCTATTTATCTACCAGCTTCTCTCATTTGAGCTTTAATGTCTATAATCTGTATTATGAAAATAACTTTGTTTGCACTCTTGATACATTAATGTATAAAATTAGATCTATAAATATTTTATAGAATGTGGTTTTAAATATGTATGAACATAAAATTTGTGAGCTAAATAGGAACAAAAGGAGATAAGCATCACTGCCCTCTTCCATGCTCACAAGGTTCACATTCTGTCCCCTTGAGCTCAGTCACGCCACTTTAAGCAGCAAGGTCTCCATGAAGTTCCTATTTGTGCTATTCTCCCTGTTCGGAAAGTTTTTTGTTTCTGTGATAAATATTTATTGAAGATTTAGCATGGTCAGGTACTGGGCTTTGCAGTGTATCCCACTCCTTGTAGAGAAGTGATCACACAGAGACCATTACAGGGACAAAGGACAAACTCCTGGGCCTTTAAATCCATTATTACTAAAATCATGACTTGTGTTTTCTTTCAAGACAATCAATGACTTTAAAAAGTTTTTGCTAAAATCCAGGGCTCTTCATTTAGACCCATGAATGCTCAAAAGTAACTGTCATGGCTTGTGCCTAGATGTCTCCAAACCTCATGCAGCCATAGGTGGTGCTTTCCAGAGGCGGCTGGCTCTAGATGGTGTGGTACTGGGATCAAGGATGTGTGATTTCTAAATTAGTCCATTGATTGGAGCCACCATATTTCTGCTAGGATTAAGGTTGTGTGTGTGTGCATGTGTGTGTGTTATACCTGCCTCCTGCATAAAATGCAAGGGAGAGGAAGAGGGCTATTGAGCCCCCAAGCTACTGCCTGTTTGATGTGGACTCTTTATCTTCTGTGATGCCCCTCTGCCTTGGAGCCAAAAGTCAATGTACTGAAACTTCTACAAGTTGTGACCCAATAAACCTTTCCTCCTTTAATTTTGGGTTTTGGGTATTTTGTCTGAACAATGAGAAAAGTAGTGCAAAACTGAAGGTAGAAAAAAGCTTGACCTTCATTTTATAAAACTCTGGGCCAAATTCTTCTACCTCTGCATATAGGAATGTTTATCGTTCAGGGGGTATCTACATAAAAGTGGGCAGAGCACGGAGTATTAGCCCTAAATTTACCTAGCCTATCTTATCCCTTTTGAAGATGAAAGCCACCAAGAGTAATTTTTAAGATTCACAGGTACATCTGATTATTGTTTTTACAAGGTTCCAAGCCCTTCCCCCTACAGTGACTCCTGAGAGTCTCTAGCTATTGTCCGGACCTAGTAGTCACCTGGGTCTCTTGAAGCAGATCTCTACATGACTGAAGCCTCCACAGAAACAATCATCTCAGGGGAATGGAACTGCCCCCAAGTCATAGGGATTCCTCCAATGTTGCAAAACCAGGACTGAGATAATAATCACATGACCTGTCCCAGGACCCAGAGTGCTGGTTGCTTCTATCCATGGCCAGTCTGGTCTTCTCCAACAGTGTGGCCCTTCCAGCCACTATTCAAGCTGGCATCTTATCCCCAGCTTACTTTCCAACTAACAAAGCTTTTGCTTATAAACTCATATTGTTGCTTTAGCTTTAATTTTCAGTTTTACTAAAACAAAGACCCACGTTGGCTGGTGACAGCAGCAGCTTCTTTCTCTGGAGCCACAGGCCTGAGTTCTACCTCTATCATCACCTTATCTTGTCATAATTTGGTTAGCTGTCTCCTTCACTAGGCTCTGCAGTTTCCCAAGTCAGAAGCTACAGCATATCCATTTTTGTTGCTCAGTAACTGGCACAGTGCTCAAGACCCAGTAAGCACTCAATTAATGTTGATGAATGAGTTAATAAACAAATGATGATAACCCAGTGTCTGGCACATTACAGATGACCAGTAAATAGTGGCTGAAATTAAATTAAGTTGAAAGTACAGATCACAGAATCAAAGAGAGAATTTCAAGAATGGCTTGTTGAGTAGAGTCAAAAAGCCAGATGTAGTGACACACACTTGTAATTCCACAGCTGGTGACCAACACACTCATATTTTAACAATTTAGAACTATAGTAGCTTTTATAGGTGAGTGAAATTTGAGATGTGAGGTAGGAATATTATTGGGTAGCTCCTTTGGAAATGGCTTGCCAACCAGGCACAGTAGCACAGGCCTGTAATCCCAGCTCTTGGGAGGCTGAGACAGGAAAACTGCTTCAAGTTTAAAGCCAGCTTGGGGTTACAAAGTGAGTTCAAAGCCAGCCTGAATTACACAATGAGACTCTGTCTCAAAAAGAGACAAATAGTGGCAAAGAGACAAATAGTGGCCGAAGAGATAGCTCAGAGGCACAAGTGCCTGCTTGGCAAGTGTAAGGTCCTGAGTTTGATCTCCAGTTCTGCAAAAGAAAGAAAGAAAGAAAGAAAGAAAGAAAGAAAGAAAGAAAGAAAGAAAGAAAGAAAGAAAGAAGGAAAGAAGAAAAGAAAAGGAAAAGGAAAGAAAAGAAAAGAGGCAAATAACAACAAAAAAACAGAAACAAAGAAAAGAAACAAAAAAGTCTGGCCAATTAAACATATTCTGGGTCCTTTTTGCCACAAAGAATTGGATGAGAGCCTGGGATATACTCAGCAGCGTAAATGCCTACTTGGCAAATGCAAGGTCCTGAGTTCAATCCCTGGTATTTAAAAAAAGAGAGAGAGAGAGAGAATTGGATGAGACAAGTCAAAAACGATGCCAAAAGTTTATTTGAAAAGTGAGAGGTGGAGGGGAAAGGGAAAAACTAACTTTGCAGGGCAAACTTGGGTCAAATAAAAGAAAGGATAAAAGACAATAGTACACCTTGGTTTAGAAGAAAGAGTGGACTGCAGTGAAGTCTTATGCCACTTTAGCCTCTTATGTTGTCCACATATTGTGGGAGGCTGAGAAAAATTCTGCTTATGGGGTTCTGTTCACAACAAGGGAGGAAAGAGTGGATACTGTCCCCCACAATACATAAGAATGAGGAGAAATGTTTTGCAAAGAGGGGGGCAAAGCCCTAAGATATACATAATTCTTTTTTTTTTTTTTTTTTTTTTTTTTT